>JARYGA010005353.1:0-12114 GCA_030545235.1 Helianthus tuberosus
AAATTTGGGGGTTAAAAGTGCAATAAACGAAAGTTAAAACAAGTTTAGAAGGACCAGGGACTGAAATTGCAATATCTGAAAGTTGGTTTCCGGTCAAGCAGGAGCCAAACGACCCGTGTAAGACTCTTAAAGAGTCTACGCGGTCCACGTAGAAGTACCAGATGCAGAAAAAAGGGACAGGTGCATGTCCAGCCAGTTCCACCGCCTTTGCATGCCATTTTTCGATACCAGGGACTGTGCCAACAGATTTTCATGCATAGGGGACACCTGGGATCATCAGAAATCAGTTGTAGGGGCAGGTGGATCAATCTTGAGCTCTAGAAATCTTATTTAAGGGCCCTTTGTTTGCATAGTTCTTGCATTCACTTGAATTTTATTCACAACACTTTCTCTGGAGCTTCCTGGAGTTCAAGAGAGCCATCTTCTGTTCTAAACTCGTGCTAAGCACCTTAGTAAGTGTTCTTAGCCTCTTAAGTTCAAGTTTTATTAGTTTAATGACCAAAAGTCAAAGCCATCGTAATTAAGCTTTGACTTAGTGATTAATCACTAATGGTCCAGCCATTTTTCGAATTTAAAGTGGCTATGAGTTGGTAATTATGTGGGTAATAAACCCTTAAAAGGGCACCCACTGATTATCACTCTAACTTGGTCAATTGTCAGGTCAAACTTGTTATTAAAAAGTCAACAGAATCCATTTTTGCAAATAAATTCATGACTGATAATGTAGAAGTTATGGAACATGTTTTAACACTAAAATAACTTGGTAAATAATGTAAGAACATGTCTAAGCATGTTCAACCCGACAATTCTGAGTTTAGGCTCGGTTCGGAACCGAAAGTCACAAAAGTAGACTTTTGCTTTGACTTTCAGTTCTGACCCAATTTAACTTAGTTTAGATATGCCTTAGGGTTCCATTAGGACCATATTACATGTTAGTATAACCCTCTAAGATTATAAAATATGGTTCCTTTGTAATCCGAATCATTTGGATGTTTCCGTTAAATGCTTAATTGATGACCATTATGCCCTTTTGATATAAAAACGAAATTTTTGAAAATGTGAGAGGAAAAAAACCTTTATTACTGATTTATAAGCATGTCCTAAAAATTTGACATCAGTTTCTGGTCTAAATTAGGAGTTATGCTCAATATTGTAAATTGAAGCCTTTTTATTAATTAAACGGCATTTTCGGCATAAAACCTATTTAAACCCAAATTTTGACACCAAAACTTTTAAACAATGATGTAATATAATATTTAGAGATTTTTGGAAATTTTTATTAAATTTTAAACTGATCATAACATAGGGTTCTTGCATTGACTCGTTAATTGACGGTTATACAATTTTTGCTAATAAAATGAGTTTTACACATCCTTTACATATCAAACCTTTTTCTACTGATTTTATATAATAAATAAGTTATTTTAAACTATAAAGGCTGGTCAAAATCTCATATTTCCTTAATCAACCCGGATATCGTCAAATACCGACTTTTATGCGATTTAGGCGCATAGTATGGCTTAAAAAAACCATATTAGGAACCTAAGGCTTGTTACCTACTGATGTTATAAATAAATTTTTATACTTTCACAGTAAGTAAAAGTTTTAAAATCAGATTTCCAAATTTGACCCTTAAAGCTTATGTGAAATGACCAAAATGCCCATACGGTGCATAGTTTGGCCATAGATAATAAATTTCACATATGTATAATATCTTACTGATATAACTAATTAAAATAAATATTTTTACAGATCATTTTAGACCAGAACATCAGATTGTCATTTAACCTCTTTTATAATCTTTAAAATGACCAAAATACCCCTACGGGGCTTAAATTGATTTTAAATTCGTTTGGGGCATAATGGAAGGTATCCTACTGATATCATAACACATTTTAAGCATATTAGCTTAGGGAACCTTTTCATGACCCAATAGGTTACCCGTTATGCATTTTTCGTGTTCGATACGCTTTATATAACTAGTTTACATAAATTAACCGAAACGGGCCAAACCTTATCATTTTTACCTCAAAATCCAGAATGTGTTTAATTTACCTATATTATACAAGTCTTCATACTTGTCGGGTCTAAATCACATTCTAATCCGGTCTTCGCTTAATCTTGCGTTTTGAACCGTAAACCCTCCTTTAAAACTAAACGGTCTAAGTTTAAACTTAAGTAAGACCCGTTAGGAATCTACCAGGTTATTAAAACCTTCGTTCCAGATTTAGGAGCCCAGTAAAAGATATTTGCACTTGCTGATTGTTATACGGCTGAGATAAATTTGTATTTTTGCTCAGGTAAATACTTTTAACTTATTTTCCCTTATACGGGCTTGGGGTACGGTATTTAATAATACTGCTTGGTCGGGTATTGAATCTTTAATTGTATGAAGGTTAAATCATTGAGATAACCCGTTTAATCTGTTTTGTTTGTTTTAAGCCTTGGGGGGGGGGGGTTAATGACCATGTCCTGGATATCCTTGGCTCATTCTTTGAAATGGCCACGACTTAAGCGCGGGGTGTAGGCATACACCTGCCAGTGCGTATGTAAAAAGATATACCCGCTTGTTCGAGAATAACTCGCCATGGGTTATATTATGTGGTGTGTCTAGTAATCTTTAACCCGGTATTTCTAACCCGGGCTACTGAACGTATAACAAACATATAATTCTTCTACAAGATTATTTTTAAATAATTATCCCAAGTTATAAAAGAATATTTGTGCCTTGTGCATTTAAATCAATTTTATAAACACTTTCCAAAAGAGTCGGTTAATTGTATTTACCAGTGTAAACTGACGTATTTTCCAAAAAGGTTAAGTGCAGGTACTAAGCGAAATGGGCTGGCTACTCCTAGTATCAAATAAAGAGTCTTGCAAGCTTTTTGATGCTTAAATCTGTTGAACAATATTTTACTTTTATCTTAGATCCGCATGTGGATCCTTTTACATTCCGTTTGTAATATTTATGTTACTTTCGAAACGGTTTGTATAATTATTACTTTTAGACTTCCGCTGTGCATTGAACTGTGATTGTTTGACTATGATGATATCAACTACGTCACGATACTCTCCACCGGTAATACGTGAAAATATCGGGGTGTGACATTTTAGTAGGAAAAAAAAATTTTGCTGCCAAAAGTAGCGATTTTTTTTATAAAAAATTTAAAAATAAATTGTGTGATTATTTTTTGCAATTTTTAGGTATTTTAGGTGGTGTTCACATTGGTTCTCGTGGTTCTCGTGGTTCTCGCAATAAAGGGTGGTTACTAACGGATCATTCTTCTATATATATAGGGGAAGGTTCTATGTAGAACACTAAATATTGCGAGAACACGCAGAACAAAACGAATTACTCATTTTTTCAATCCTAAAAATCTAAAAAGTAAAGGGAAATGTTATATATATATGTATCCGTTAGAAATCACCCTTTATTGCGAGAACCGTGAGAACAAATGTGAACACAACCAAAAGTACCTAAAAAATAAAAAAACACACAAAAATATTTTTTTTATAAAAAAAACGCTACATTTCGTCACTAAAAAAAACTAAACAAGAACCGATGCACACGTGCAACGGTAATGTTGTTCTTTGTTAATTGACGCAATTTAGCGTTTTTGTACAAAAAAAATGAACAAAAAGTGCTGTTGCACATGTGCATCGGTGGTGGGTGGGTTTATTTTGTTGTGTTCACATTGGTTCTCATGATTCTTGTAATAAGTGTGGTTATTTCTAATAATACTCAAAGGTGTTACTTTCAATAAATCAAAAGGACTATCTGTGTAATTAACTCTAAAAAACATAAAAGCTCATTATATTTATAAAAATATTATAAGATATGCTACATAAAAATATTTAATAATTATATTCAATTATTTTTTTATATAACTATTTTCAAAAAGAAATATGATAAATATAAAACTCATGCATATTATCTCAAATATAAAATATCTTTTTATCTTTTATTATATTCGAACCTAAGTTTTTATTATGTAGTCAATATTATATTATATAAATATAATGTAATCTAACATAAACTAAACAATATATATATATAGGGAGGGGCTCATGCGAGAACTCCATTTATTGTGAGAACCATGAGAACTAATGTGAACACAACCTAAAATAGCTAAAAAAACCTAAAAAAAACCTAAAAAAGCCTAACCCCCACCCCCCCCCCCCCCCTAAAAAAAACCTAACCCCCCCTAAGCTAAATGCTAAAAACCAAAACCCCCAAAAAACCTAAAAAAAAATCTAAAAAAAAACCTAACCCCCCCCCCCCCCAAAAAAAACCTAAACCCCCCTCCCCCACCCCCCAAAAACCTAAACCCCCCACCCCCAAGCTAAAATGCTAAAAACCAAACCCCCAAAAAACCTAAAAAAATCTAAAAAAAATCTAAAAATTTTATTTTTGATTTTTTTAATATTTTTAGGTTAAAATCGCTACTTTTCGAAGCTAAAAAAAAATTTAATTTTTTTTTTGCTTCGAAAAGTAGCGATTTTAACCTAAAAAATATTAAAAAAATCAAAAAAAAAAATTTTGTGTGATTTTTAGCTATTTTTAGGCATTTTTTGTTGTGTTCACATTGGTTCTCGCGGTTCTCGCAATAAGAGGTGGTTCTCGCATGATCTTCTCCATATATATATATAGGTAGAGGATCCTGTAAAAAGTGCTTAAAGTGTGAGAAGTGTATTATAACACTATATATAATACTATATAACACCATATAAACACCGTATAACAATATGTAACACCATATAATACCATATAACACTATGTAACACTATATATCATTATATAACAAATATAACACTATAGGTTGTCTGATAGCATGTCTATGATAGATGTATAGTGTTATATTTGTTATATAATGATATATTGTGTTACATAGTGTTATATGGTATTATATGGTATTATATGGTGTTACATATTGTTATACGGTGTTTATATGGTGTTATATAGTATTATATATAGTGTTATAATACACTTCTCACACTTTAGGCTCTTTTTACACTATCCTTACCCTATATATATATATATATATATATATATATAGAAGGATCCGTTAGGAACCACCCTTTATTGCGAGAACCGCGAGAACCAATGTGAACACAACCAAAAATACCTAAAAAATGCAAAAAAAAAA
The DNA here is from genome assembly GCA_030545235.1 of Helianthus tuberosus. Lineage (NCBI taxonomy): Eukaryota > Viridiplantae > Streptophyta > Magnoliopsida > Asterales > Asteraceae > Helianthus > Helianthus tuberosus. The sequence continues at coordinate 5,148 of JARYGA010005353.1, forward strand.
CACATAATTTTTTTTTTAATATTTTTTATAAAAAAATCGCTACTTTTAGCAGCAAAAAAAAATTTTTTTTTGCCTACTAAAATGTCACACCCCGATATTTCCACGTATTACCGGTGGGGAGTATCGTGACGTAGTTGATATCATCATAGTCAAACAATCACAGTTCAATGCACAACGGTAGTCTAAAAGTAATAATTATACAAACCGATTCGAAAGTAACATAAATATTACAAACGGAATGTAAAAGGATCCACATGCGAATCTAAGATAAAAGTAAAATATTGTTCAACAGATTTAATCATCAAAAAGCTTGCAAGACTCTTTATTTAATACTAGGAGTAGCCAGCCCATTTCGCTTAGTACCTGCACTTAACCTTTTTGGAAAATACGTCAGTTTACACTGGTAAATACAATTAACCGACTCTTTTGAAAAGTGTTTATAAAATTGATTTAAATGCACAAGGCACAAATATTCTTTTATAACTTGGGATAATTATTTGAAAATAATCTTGTAAAAGAATTATATGTTTGTTATACGTTCAGTAGCCCGGGTTAGAAATACCGGGTTAAAGATTAATAGACACACCACATAATATAACCCACAGCGAGTTATTCTCGAACAAGCGGGTATATCTTTTTACATACGCACCGGCAGGTGTATGCCTACACCCCGTGCTTATGTCGTGGCCATTTCAAAGAATGAGCCGAGGATATCCAGGACATGGTCATTAACCCCCCAAAGGCATAAAAAAAACAAAACAGATTCAACGGGTTATCTCAATGATTTAATCTTCATACGATTAAAGATTCAAAACCCGACCAAGCGGTATTATTAAATACCGTACCCCAAGCCCGTATAAGGGAAAATAAGTTAAAAGTATTTACCTGAGCAAAAATACAAATTTATCTCAGCCGTATAACAATCAGCAAGTGAAAATATCTTTTACTGGGCTCCTAAATCTAGAACGAAGGTTTTAATAACCTATTAGATTCCTAACGGGTCTTACTTAAGTTTAAACTTAGACCGGTTAGTTTTAAAGGAAGGTTTACGATTCAAAATGCAAAATTAAGTGAAGACCGGATTAGAATGTGATTTATACCTGACAAGTATGAAGACTTGTATAATATGGGTAAACTAAATACATTCTGGATTTTGAAGTAAAAATGATAAGGTTTGGCCGTTTCGGTTAATTTATGTAAACTATAGTTACATAAACCGTACCGAACGTGCAAATGCATAACGGGTAACCAATTGAGTCATGAACATGTTCCCTAAGTTAATATGCTTAAAATGTGTTATGATATCAGTAGGATACCTTCCATTATGCCCCAAACGAATTTAAAATCAATTTAAGCCCCGTAAGGGTATTTTGGTCATTTTAAAGATTATAAAAGAGGTTAAATGACAATCTAAGGTTCTGGTCTAAAATGATCATTAAAAATATTTATTTTAATTAGTTATATCAGTAAGATATTATACATATCTGAAATTTATCATCTATGGCCAAACTATGCACCGTAGGGGTATTTTGGTCATTTCACATAAGCTTTAAGGGTCAAATTTGGAAATCTGATTTCAAAACTTTTACTTACTATGAACGTATAAAAATTTATTCATAACATCAGTAGGTAACAAGCCTTTGGTGCCTAATATGGTTTTAAGCCATACTATGCGCCTAAATCGCATAAAAGTCGGTATTTGACGACATTCGGGTTGATTAAGAAAATCTGAGATTTTGACCAGCCTTTATAGTTTAAAATAACTTATTTAATATAAAATCAGTAGAAAAAGGTTTGATATGTCAAGGATGTGTAAAACTCATTTTATTAGCAAAAAGGGTATAACCGTCAATTACCGAGTCAATGCAAGAACCCTATGTTATGATCAGTTTAAAATTTAATAAAAATCTCCAAAAATCTCTAAATATTATATTACATCATTGGTTAAAAGTTTTGGTGTCAAAATTTGGGTTTAAATAGGTTTTATGCCGAAAATGCCGTTTAATTAATAAAAAAAGCTTCAATTTACGATATTGAGCATAACTCCTAATTTAGACCACAAACTGATGTCAAATTTTTAGGACATGCCTATAAATCAGTAATAAAGGTTTTTGTCATCTCACATTTTCAAAAATCTCGTTTTTATATCAAAAGGGCATAATGGTCATCAATTAAGCATTTAACGAAAACATGCAAATGATTCGGATTACAAAGGAACCATATTGTAGAATCTCATAGGGTTATACTAACATGTAATATGGTCCTAATGGAACCCTAAGGCATATCTAAACTAAGCTAAATCGGGTCAGAACTGAAAGTCAAAGCAAAAGTCTACTTTTGCGACTTTCGGTTCCGAACCGAGCCTAAACTCAGAATTGCCAGGTTGAACATGCTTAGACATGTTCTTACATTATTTACCAAGTTATTTTAGTGTTAAAACATGTTCCATAACTTCTAAATTATCAATCATGAATTTATTTGCAAAAATGGATTCTGTTGACTTTTTAATAACAAGTTTGACCTGACAATTGACCAAGTTAGAGTGATAATCAGTGGGTGCCCTTTTAAGGGTTTATTACCCACATAATTACCAACTCATAGCCACTTTCAATTCGAAAAATGGCTGGACCATTAGTGATTAATCACTAAGTCAAAGCTTAATTACGATGGCTTTGACTTTTGGTCATTAAACTAATAAAACTTGAACTTAAGAGGCTAAGAACACTTACTAAGGTGCTTAGCACGAGTTTAGAACAGAAGATGGCTCTCTTGAACTCCAGAAAGCTCCAGAGAAAGTGTTGTGAATAAAATTCAAGTGAATGCAAGAACAATGCAAACAAAGGGCCCTTAAATTAGATTTCTAGAGCTTCAAGATTGATCCACCTGCCCCTACAACTGATTTCTGATGATCCCAGGTGTCCCCTATGCATGAAAATATGTTGGCACAGTCCCTAGTATCGAAAAATGGCATGCAAAGGCGGTGGAACTGGCTGGACATGCACCTGTCCCTTTTTTCTGCATCTGGTACTTCTACGCGGGCCGCGTAGACTCTTTAAGAGTCTTACGCGGGCCGTTTGGCTCCTGCTTGACCGGAAACCAACTTTCAGATATTGCAATTTCAGTCCCTGGTCCTTCTAAACTTGTTTTAACTTTCGTTTATTGCACTTTTAACCCCCAAATTTAACTTTTAAGGGTCTTGAGTCTTTGAACATTTATCAATAAGCTTTCGGTTAGTTACGAGGTCACCCGAACGGTCTTGAAATGCAACATTAACGCATTTGACCCTTATTACTTGTAATTAACACTTTGATTATTTATGTGCATCGAAACGCCACGAATTTATTACCCAACATTCGTGGAAGTATAAGGAAGTATTAAAAAGTCTCGGAAACGTTAAAAAGGTCACTCAGAGGTAACTCTAAACATGTTGACACATTTAACCCTTATACTTTGTAAACTTTTCAATTTGAGCACAAACGACTTCCTAAGTTTGATATTTTATTTATTAAAGAATACGAACGTCGTGTGAGGTCAAACAGAGGCACAAGAAAGACATGTTGACACTTTGGATCCTTATACTTATATATTTGCATTATTTGACAATTTCAGACCCTCAAGATCAATCCATTACACGTTTAAAGTCCATGACACGTGTCTTTATTATATTGGTCGTGATTTTACGAGGTGTTACATCCTCACCCTTTAAAAGAAATATCGACCTCGAGATTTACTGAAACAAATGAGGGTACTTCTGTTTTATTGTGGACTCAACCTCCCACGTGTATTCGGGACCTCTACGGGCATCCCATTTAACCTTTACAATCGGTACATGCTTTCTTCGAAGCTTCTTAACCTGCCGATCCTCGATCGACAAAGGTTTTTCAACAAACTTTAAGCTCTCATCAATATGCACATCCTTTGTGACATGGCTAGCGATTCATCAGCTAGGCACTTCTTTAAGTTGAAAATGTGGAACACAATGTGAATTCCACTGAGTTCTTCTGGCAGATTTAGCTTGTAAGCTACAGTCCCGACACATTCGATAATCTCGAATGGTCCTATATATCTTGGGCCCAACTTGCTCTTCTTGCCAAAATGCATCACTCCTTTCCAGGGTGATACCTTAAGTAGAACTTTGTCACCTACCTCGAATTTCAGAGGTTTACGCCTTTTATCTGCGTAGCTTTTCTGCTTATCCCTGGCAGCTTTGAGATGATCGTGTATCTGCACAATCTTATCCGTCGTCTCCAGGACTATATCGGGTCCTGTTAGTTGGACATCTCCAACTTCCGCCCAACAAACTGGTGTCCTACACTTTCTTCCATACAAAGCTTCGAAAGGTGCCGTTTGAATACTCGAATGATAGCTATTATTATATGAAAATTCAATCAACGGAAGATGATCATCCCAACTCCGTCCTAAATCAATAACACAAGCTCGTAGCATATCCTCCAGCGTTTGAATTGTGTGTTCGCTTTGCCCATCCGTCTGAGGATGATATGCAGTGCTGAAATTTAATCGAGTGCCTAAAGTTTGCTGAAAGCTTTTCCAAAAATGTGATGTGTATCTTGTATCCCTATCAGAGATAATAGACACTGGTACTCTGTGGAGAGATACAATCTCATCCACGTACAGCTGAGCTAACTTGTTGGAGCTGTGTGTTTCCTTAATAGGTAAGAAATGGGCTGACTTGGTCAGTCTATCCACTATAACCTAAATAGTATCATTCCCATGCTTTGTCAGAAGACGTGGACAACAACGTTCACAAAGGGAATATTCGTTATATCCCAGATTTGTAGGCTAGTTAGTTAGTTTTACTTTACTATAAATAGGATTGATCGGATCAGATAAGGACACACAATCTCTCGAACTCTCTTTCCCTCTAGCTGCAAACACTCACAACACACTTACACTTGTATTCAAATCTCATTGTAACACTTAGTTGATCCGCACCATATCCTGCACTGTATCCTGACATTTGAAGTAATAAGAAGAACAAGGCAGCTGCGATTGTCGGGTCCCGAGGTTTTGTGCCGGCGATCTAGATTGATCAAGGGCTTTCCTCGTACTTCCCGTGTCACCCTTTACTTTTTTTATAATTGTTTGATTGTAGATACAGCTCGATATCCTGAGCCGTATCCTGAAAACTGTTTTTGCAAACAACTAAATTAGCATATTTTTGATACACATTCTTAGCACACTACCTCACTTAACTAATTTGATCACTTAATTGCTTCGGTGATTTTTGACCAAAACAATTTGGCGCCCACCGTGGGGCGAGTGGTGCTATTTCTACTAAAAGCTTTTTCAAAATCATTACTTGGTTTTCTATTGTCAAAACTTTTTGCTACACTATTTTCAATGGCCTCGAGATCAAACATGAGCTCTTCTACCGTATCTGCCACAACATCTGCGACGATTGGTTCGGTGCTTCCACCACCTCCTCCAAGGACGCAATCTTCTTCGCAACCTCAGGATATTATCCCCACTCGGAATATTCAGGGATCTGCTCCTGTTTTGGCCTCTAATGATGAAATTCCAACTTTATTTGGTAGTGTAAAGGATCAGAAGAGGCAGCAGCAGGAGACCAACCAAATGCTGATGAGAGAGATATAACTCTTGAAATCCAGCTCGAGTAGGCCTGCTGAGGATATTGTCACTCCCTACAGCCAAGAGCATTGAACTTCAGTTCAACAGCGTACACCGAGGATAACTGGGGCCATATTGTGCCTAGTCATTCCCAGAATCATACTCCTGAGATACCCTCTTCAGTTAGAGTGTCAACTGTGAGAAGTTCAGGATTTGCTTCAGGATATGGCCATAATCCTCAGACTGGTAACATGTCTAATAATAATAATACTCTTGCTACTAATGGTATTGGATCTTTGCAGGATGCAGGTATGACATCGGCATTTTCTAGGGAGCTTTAGAAATTGAAGGACATGATATCCAGTGTACCTGGGGTGGTCCAGCCAATTCCAGAAGTATCCCAAGATAGCCACAGGATATCCCAGTTTGCATATCCTATTTGTGATTCTGAAATCCCAAAAAGATTTCAAACCCCCAACATGAAGCTCTACGACGGAACTACGGATCCCGAAGAGCATATTGCTCAATATAGGGAAAGGATGGAAATTAACCCTATTCCCCCAGATCTTAAGGAAGCATGCCTCTGCAAGGGCTTTGGTTCTACATGTTAGGGGTGGATTTCTAAATGATCAGATCCTCGACTGCTATTGGGCTTAGTGATCCTTACTTCTGTTTGAATTAGTGATCCTCAGAAGTGTTTCAGGATCAGGATCATGGATCATCTTAAGGATCCTTATACTAACGATTGTCTACTTTGAATATGGTATTGTTTTGCAGGAGTACCAGCTTGGACTTGGTCTTGGTCTTGGTGATATTCCTGGAGCATATTCCATGTTTATTCTGCACGTGCATAGCTAAAAGTGGACGTTATGGAGTCGTGGAGGACTTGCACCATTTGCGGAATGTTTGTTAGCTTAGATATTTTCTATATTTAAACGGGATAGTGAGCTAAATAAAAACACTTGGCTATTTTTGGCTACACACACACTCTTGCAACTGCTCTCACTAGCTCTCGACAAAACACTTAGCGATTATACACTTTTTTACACAATACACTATAGTGATCCTTGTAATTAGCTCGCTATCATCCAAAGTTGTAACAAATTTCTTGTTTAATTGGAGTTGGTGATCGGTAGTTTCCATCACCCGAGGTTTTTTATGCCGGAGATCATTCATTGATCAAGGGCTTTTTCCTCGTACAAATCTTTGTGTCACTTGTTCATTTTATTTCTGAGTGATCCTTAGTATTATTCATTGATTCAAGCATCATACCTCACAACAGAAAGTTTGGTTACATTGTCATTGCTTGATTTTTGACCAAAACACTACCCTAACAGGATCAGCCTTATAGTGGCTCTTGAATGTTCCACCTCATTCA
>JARYGA010005354.1:0-28844 GCA_030545235.1 Helianthus tuberosus
ACACGAATTATAAATTAAAACTCCTCCATTTCTCCCAGTTAAGTTCCGCTAGTTCAGCCCGGTTCCTTATCCATGTGTACGATATCGCTTTGATGTCCCCAATCAGCTTAGTCAACGAGAGCACTCTTTGTTTGAAAATTATTTTGTTCCTCGTTATCCATAAATTCCAGCATGTAGCCGCTACCACTACATAAATCGCCCTTTTCATATTCTTTTGACCTTTGTATGAGTTGATGATTTCTAGTAAGTGAACTACACTTAGAATATAGCTCGGAAAGGGTATATTCAGCCATTGGAAGATTACGAACGAGACCTGTTGAGCTGTTTCACAAGACACCAGCAGGTGGTCGGCTGATTCCACCGTGTTATTGCAGAAAATACAATGAGTGGAAGGCAAGGAGATGCGACCGATCAGGAGTGCTTCTCTCGTAGCTATTCTATCAAGTACCACCCGCCATAAAAAAACAATTTACTTTTTTTGGGATCCAGTGAAGCCATTTGAGTACCCTTGTTTCGTTAATGGTGTCAATATGATCCAGTTCAGCTCTAACACTGCTGACCGTATAGTCGGCAGCCTCGGAACCTGACTTCCAAAGCCATATGTCCGGTCTCATCTGAATATCAACTTTTTGCATAAGTGAAATACATTCGGCCCAATCCCTAGTTTGATTTGCATTTGATAGAGAGTTATAGCTACCCTAAATCCAAACAATCGAGCCATGATTAATGGTATACATGTCCGATACATAACATCTTTTTTCACTTTCCAGGTCGTATAAGTTCGGGAATAAATCTCGAAGTGGTCTGTCACCAGCCCAAATATCCAGCCAAAACGATGATTTTTTACCGTTACCCATCTTGAGGACCATCCTTTCTTGGACGTTGAAAGGCTGATTTTGAGATATACGACCCAAGTTCACAAGAGACTTCCAAACCCACCTATAGAGCTTTTCAACGGTATGTAGGAGTGACACCTTCCACCACCGTGAATCGCTGTAATTAAACGAGCCCATAATGAAAAAGGCTCATTTTTTAAACGGATTAACCATTTAATCATTAAAGCTTTATTTGTAGCGGCCAGGCTACCGATACCCAAACCCCCTTTTTCTTTTGGAGCAACCACTTTAAACCAAGGATCCCAATTAACTTTGTTTTTTTCCGTACAACCACCCCACAAGAACTTGCGACGAATTCTTTCCAGTTGTTTTAATACATGTATTGGTGCACAGAAGAGTGAGAGGAAATAGGTTGGGAGATTACCTAAAACCGCTTCTATCAATGTCAACCTGCCGCCGAAAGAAAGTGTACGAGCTTTCCAAGATGTGAGTTTCGCTTCAAATCTATCAATTATTGGTTTCCAGTTCTTGACCAGTCCCATGTTTGCACCCACTGGGAGACCGAGATAGGTGAAATGAAACACACCCGTTTTGCATCTAAGAATATAAGCTTTTTCTGATACGCTTTCCGTAGGAACTCCCACCCCGAAGAGATTACTTTTGTTGAAATTAACTTTTAGACCCGAAGAGAGATCAAAACATCTTAGAAGTCTAGAAAGATTTCGAAAATTCGAATCCGTCCATTCACCTACAAACAAGACATCATCAGCGTATAATAAATGTGAGATGATGGGCCCACTGTTAGGCAGCTTACAACCTTTAAAGATGCCCTGTGCATTAGCCGTGACAGTAGCTACATGGAGTGCTTCCATTGCAAGAATGAATAATAATGGAGAAAACGGGTCGCCTTGACGAACACCACGCTCAATATTAAACTCATGAGAGGGTGCACCATTGACAAGTATGGAGGATCTAGAAGAAGATAGGATGTCGCTGATCCATTTCCGCCACAGAGCAGGAAAACCCATTTGTGAAAGCGTCGAATCTAAGAATTTCCAGCTGATTGAATCGAAATCCTTTTCAAAATCAACTTTAAACAACATCATCTTGTTCTTCGTTTTCTTTCCCCAAGAGATTAATACATTTATTATCAAAGGACCCTCCAAAATGCTTCGCCTTTCAGTATAAGCCGTTTGAGTGTTGCTCACCAAAAATCTAATCACTTTCTTAAGTCTCTTAGCCAGCAGTTTAGATATCAGCTTCAAGATGCAACCGATAAGATTAATGGGTCGGAATTCACTGATTAGTTGGGGATTAACGGATTTAGGTATCAACGTGATAAAAATAGAATTGCAACCTCGATTTAACTTCCCATATTTAGAAAAAAATCAAGGAGCTTGACGAAGTCGTCTTCCAGTATGTTCCAGAAGTGTTTTATGAAGCTAAAGGAAAAACCATCCGGACCCGGGGCCTTGTCACCACCACAGTCCCAAACTGCTTCTTTTATCTCCTCTTTGGAGAAACGTTTAATTAACATGGCCAAATGCTCTGGGGAAAGGACTTTGAAACCATCGTTAATGAAACTCGGCCTATTTTGATTTTCCTTCTTGAATAATTGTTCAAAATAGTTCTTAATTTCCACCTTTAGGGAATCAGGCTCCGAAACCCATATATTGTTGAAACTTAAACCGTTGATTCTATTGTTCTTATGTTGACTTTTGATTATACCATGGAAAAAAGACGAGTTTTTGTCACCTTCTGTTATCCATTTAGATTTCGCCCGCTGCCTGAGGTCTTCTAGGTTACTGTCTTCTAATTCAACCAACGTTTTAACGTAAGTTTCTCTTTCCAAAGACTCCTCCTCCGAGAGTGAATCTGATTCAGCTTTAAGATTAAAAGATTCGATCTTCTTTGATAGCAACTGTATGGTATGGTTGTCACGTATTTTTAACTTTTTTGCCCAGGGTTTAATCACCATTTTAACCGCTTTCAGCCGTTGCATAACCAGTTTGTCTGGTGGAAGAGATTGTTGAAAACTCTTATATGAATCAACTACAATAGTTTGTAGACTTGCTTCGTTCAACCAGGAATTAAAAAACCGGAACGGAGGGGTACCGAATTTAACATCAAAACATTTTAATAGTAAAGGGTGATGATCTGACCTATATCTTGGTAGACCCGTCAGTTTTGCTGTCGGCCATTTAGACAGAAACGAATGACTAACCAGAATTCTATCTATTTTGCTGAACCTCTTCCCATCGTCAGATCTATGAGTGAAAGAACACCCAAGCATCGCAAATTCAGACAAGGCTGACGAGCGAATGAACTAATTGAACGATTCAGCCACCTGAGGGTTGAATCTTGAGTTTTTCCTTTCTCTGGGTTCACGGACATAATTAAAGTCACCCATGAGTATCCATGAACCATCATGTAGATTCATGAGATTGGATAATTCCACCCACAAGTCTCTTTTAAGATTGATATCCTCTGGAGGATAAACATTGATTATATTAAGATCACCCCCCCTATTCGTTAATTCCCCAATCGTGGCCAAATAAAATATGTTTGAAATTGAGAATTTCTTCACAAAGAACAAGGGATCCCAGATATTCAATAAACCGCCAGACCTGCCTGTGGCGTCAACTGCATCAGATTCAAAAATTGAATTGCCCCAAAAAGAATTTACCTGCAACTTAGCTGACTCCATGTACTGTGTCTCTTGAATTGCAATAAACTTGTCACACCCCGACCACGTAAAACAACAAGACGTGGCGGAAACGTCGGGGAGTGTTGTAACAGAATTATTGTTTCATAACCATGGCATAAATAATTTCGTTTTATTGAATAAATGAACTCATTGTTTTAATACAATCAAATAAGTACAACTATTATCTTTCAAGTTTTAAAGTCGTTAAGGCACGAGTCCATCCTAAGTGTAGCGTGTATCAACAATCATCACAAGACAGCACCTGAAACATATGTAAAAATAGGTACGTCAGCATAAAAATGCCTGTGAGATACATAGGTTTTGTGAATATAGGATTCATGACTTATAAGTTTAGAAAATGTTGTTTAACAAAAAGTCAGTCATGATCCTTGTAAAATGTTTAGTTTTATAAATCATTTGAAAAGTGATAAACAAAACAATGATATATATTTATAAAAGAATTATGTATGGTTAAGTGAATAACCATGTAAAATGAGTTTGTATTGAATGTATTGTTTGAAAAACAATATTTTGATAAAAAGGCTTATAGTATATGTGAAAATATACTTTGGATTTTAAGAGAATCGAATGAGTAATATATTAAAATATATTTCAGTTCCAATATCGTTAACCCAAGTGTACTAAATAACGCCACGGTATGTAATGCAATGAAAACACTTATATATAAGAAGTACCAGCGGCGTATCTACCATGTTTTCATCACATTACACCCGTCCCGTTATCTAAACACTAACCAAAACCCAATCGTTAGATTGATAGTATATTAAATATACTTTAGTTGTTTAAAATACTAGTTTTCAGTAGTATATTACAAGTATACTTCGGATTTATAAATAACATATTAAACTATGTTTTGGTTTCATAAATAACATATCAAAATATGCTTTGGATGTGATAAATAACATATTACACTATGTTTTGGTTTTGTAAATAACATATCAAAATATGCTTTGGATGTTTAACAAAATATATGTTGGTTTTGTACAATATCGCATATGGGAGCATATCAAACTATACTTTTGGGAGTATAACTAAATATACAAAAATAATGTGATTTAAGAATTCATTCAGACCTAGTGCATCAAAATACACCTTTGAGACTATAGGGATACCACAAAGGAAATCCCTATTTGGATGGAGAAACAAATTGGTTTCAGACATTCCATGACAACAGGAATGGGGTGTCTAATCCTATAGCGCTATATCGTACTACCAACCGGTCCAGTGAACAAAATAAGTACTATTCCAAACATTTATTTTATGTTCTTTGAGAAATCAGTGTTTAAACCATAGATAGTCATTTAATTTGTCAAATGATAAGTAATAACATGTATCATTAATTATACTTTGAAATCATGAAAATAACAAATAGGTACACATGCTTCACCCCAAAACAGTTTGAAAACAGTAAAAGAGGGGACTATGTACTCACTTGAGATTGCTTAGTAGCCCTTGAGTAACAACCAAACAATGCTAGAGATCACGGATATCAAACGACACCTAATATAGGTAACTATGTTAATATACCAGACCTAAATCGGAGGATTGGATAGAATGAGGGTTCGTAAACCAAACGAGTATGGGGACTCGTGTAATATGGATTAACAAAGCCTACATACTAAAATGAAACCTAACCTAAGTGCTTACGACCCATTACGACCCGTTTAGGTAGTTTATGCTACTTTAACGCGTCGTTCGCGTGAAACGCGTTCGGAATGCCTAATTAGTCCTATGATAAGTAAAATATGCCTCAACATGTCTAATATTGTTACCAAGTCAGTTTAGATACCAAAAGTTATGTTACATATGCTTAAAATGAATTTTGGTGTCAAAAGGGTATTTTGGTAATTTACCTAAGGCATATAAACTACATATCATACAACTAACTAAACATCGTGACCATTAGGTATAACCTCAGAAGGTTATTCCCTATATACTATGGTCACTTAATGTGTTTGGTCGGATCCTAATGATCGACCAAACGGGTCGGGTTCGAAAGTTTAAGCGATTGTTTAGATCGCTTACCTTACGACCCTATATAAGCTCTAAACTAAAAGTGACGAGCGAAGCATGTTAAAACGGTTTTGATACCTAAGAGTAGTTTGGTTACAAAATACGCAAGAATGCGCGTTTTGGCCGAAACTACGACTCGTCACTGAGCCTAGATAACGTGGTAATCAGTAGGTATAGTCACTAGGGACTATAACCATCATGATCACACTCACGTTATGAAGTTCAAATGAACTTCGCATTGACCATAAACTGGTCAATGCAGAAAGTCAAACAAAGTTTGACTTTAACGCTAAAAGAATAAAAGAACGAAGGAATACTTACAAAGGGTCCTCGCAAGGTAATCTTGATCCAAGTAGCTCAGGTATGAAGCAATGGCTTCAACTTAGAGCATTCTTAGATCAGATTTGTGGGTTTTGTAAGTAAATGGGTTGGGTATTTATAGTAAATGGACAACCGTTAGGATTGTTTATCGAATAACGTGCTTTGATCTCACCCGTACACTTGTTGAAACCTTATGGTACCCAAATTGGCCCCCCACCATCAGGGATTAACATGTGGCAAAGGATTTGGGAGTGGTTAACAGCTGTTAACAGCTGTTTTAGAAGATTCTGATCAGCTGGAGATCCCTTACGGACCATAAGGTTGAGGGCTTACGGTCCGTAAGCCATCAAGTTTGCTGAATTGGCAGATTTGGTCCCTGTTGGTGTTTAAAGCTTATTTCGTCATGTTTAAGGCCCGTTAAGCCAACGTTAAGGCCCTAAAATGATGCCTAAACATTGTGGACATGAATCATGCTCAAAAATATGTCGGATGTTGGTTCGTTTGGTCGTACGATCGCGGTGTTCGATTAATTACGACGGAATGCGCATAAGCGCGAAAAACGATCCAAATTGCGCGACGAATGGATTTTTCTTATGCCAAACACTAAAATAAAATATTTTAGTGCTTAAATAAATTTTTGGATGTCCGGATGTATTCAGAACGTAAGTTATGCACGAAAGTGCAAACTTATGCACTTTTTGACACTTTTAGTCCCTGAATGACCCAAAAGTTTATTTTAGCACACCGAACCCCTCAAAGCCTATTTCTAAGCTATGTAGAGGATATTTATGGTATGTTTAACTTATGGTCATGTTCCGGAATGTCTGTTACAGTTCAAATTGGCATACTTTTGAAGTTTGTCAAATTTAGTCCTTGTAAGCGAATTAACTTGATTTTTGCCATACCAAAGCCTTCAAAACTTATTTCTAAGTTATGTAAAGGTTATTTAAGGTATGTTAAGCCTATTTCACTATTCCATAGTGTTCGTTGTATTAAACTGGTTATATTTACGCATCAGTGCGCGTATAACCTTCCAGAAAGGGATTTAGAGCTTGAAATCGAACAAGAATTGATATGTGAAAAAGATACACATATTTATACAGATCCTAAGTATGAAATACAATATTTCATCGGTTTGGTATTTGTTTGGTGGTTGAAGTGACACAGGTGTCACAGTCTCCCCTACTTTAGGAAATTTCGTCCCGAAATTTAATTCTAGAGGAAACTTGTGAAGACAGCTGTGACGGTTTCGCCTTCAAATAATCCATCGAACCCTAGATAAAACTCTGGGCCATGATTGGATTCTTAGAGAAATTGTCAACCCTCAAAGTGAAGCTCGTTGTACTAATAAAACATAAAGAACGTTTCTCATGAAGGCTCATCATAGGAAACTTGGTGTGTGATTGAGATCAGAGTTGGGGAGTGTAAGAATAAATGATATTGGTCGAGGTCCAAGACTTCTCCTGTATCCTTACTCTTGTCACTATATGTCTTAACACATGACAAAACTTCATGTGGTTTCTGTGCACTGAATTTCCATAATTATGTAGGCCTCCATAATTATGTAATTCCTTGCACAGTCCGCACAGTTCATTTCATAATGCATAGAGGAAAAAAAATCAACTGAATAAACATGAAGCGACTTGACTAGACCACCAAAGGATCTTTTCAACTAGATCAACGAACGATCTTTTTAACTAAATCAACACATGATCTTCTTAACTAGACCGTCGTACGATCTCCTCGAATAGACTACTTAAGGGATCTTTTTAATTATATCATCACATGATATTTCTAATCAGATTTTTAAATTAATCTGTTTATCTAGACCACTCAAGGGGTCCAATTTTAGAATAGTACTTTAAAATCCAAAGGACTTGACTACAACGTAGAAGTCCATTAAGGATTTAAGATAGTAACTTTGGATATCCTACTATGAATCCCTCATATGAGATATGGAAGATTCTACGAGGATTTGGATGGATCACATACAATCACAAAACATATAAGAAAACACATAAGCACATAATTAGTTAACTTGAATCTTTAATTTGCTATCTTTGGGCATGGATATTTAAAGCACACAAGGAATCCAATCCATGGATTTCATTTGGCACTTTAATCATTTTCAAGGATCTATTTATGAAGATAGAAGGATTTTCAATAAGAGTTTGGCTTCGTTTCTTAAAAGAATCGAGCGTTTAAGGTTCTTGGGGAGGTCGCAAGTGATCATAAAAATGACCGAACCACACGAGTAGTTTGTCTTTGGGTTGACATCATAAGGTTGCATCAAACATTCACACAACGCATAAATTTTACAGAAATAAAAACAACAAATCTTTATTTATGTAACAACCGAATGGTCTTGAAGTGTCAAAAGATAACAACCAAGGAAATATAAAACACTAATTGTTCACTGCTGCATCATTGTTCATGTTTGCCTCATTGATGTTAAACACTCGTCCACGCGCTGGAGGTATGTTAACAAGTCTTAGGCAATTGTTCCTATAGTGGGTAAGGTCACCACAGTTATAACATGACCCCGGAGGGAACCGTGCTTGAACAGCAGTAGGGTTTGCAGTAGCTTGATTTGCATAACGACAAACATTGATCAAATGTCCCAACCGCCCACAGTGGGTACATTTGTGACACTGCTCTTGCTCCAGATGATGACGGTTGCACTTGTTGCACAAAGGTGCGATACCAACATAGTTTTGTCTTTTGCGAGGTTGTGTTGGCTGGTTTGGTGCAACCTGTTTGTCTTGAGCAGTTATGGCGCAGTTTTGAGAGGCTTTGCGCTTCTTCTTCTTCTTGGATACCTCATCCTGTTTTTCCTTTGGCTCTGCTTGAGCAGTCTTGTCAGATGGTCTTGGGTCGCCCTTCTGAAACAGCTTACCCTTCCTGATATGGGATTCAGTCAGAGTGGCAGACAATTCAATGGCTTGTCTGACAGTAGTAGGGTTGCTGCCAGTAACGATATCCTGAACTACGTCAGGAAGACCATCAATGTATTTCTCAATCTCCTTATCCAAAGGCATAACCATAGTAGGGCATAACAGGCTCAATTCCTCATAGAGGTCAGTATAGGCTCGATGTTCTCCACTGTCTTGCTTCAGGTCATCGAATTCCCTTTCTAAAGCTCTCAATTCATGACGAGGACAAAACTCCTTCATCATAAGAGCCCTAAGTTCAGCCCAAGTCTGTGCTAATGCAACCTCAGCACCACGGTCTCTCATCACCCCATTCCACCATGTAAGAGCCCTTTTCTGAAACACACTGGAAGTAAACTCGACCTTGCGATTATCAGGACACTGAACGTGACGGAACGTACTCTCAGTGCTCTCGAACCATTGTAGGAGCCCAGTTGCTCCTTCAGAACCACTAAACTTGAGTGGCTTAGCCGAATTGAAACTCTTGAAATTGCATGGAGCATTATGGTTGTTGAGGGCTTGATTCATTTGAGCAAAAAGATTTGGGAAGGCAGCAGCCATTTGCTGCGCGATGATTTCCGCCAGTTCGGCATTCGCCATCTGATTGTCGCGTCGAGGAGGCATTCTAAAAGAGGAACATGAAAGGAAACGAGTGAGAGAATTAGACGAAAAGAATGAGATGAAACAAATCTGATGAAAGCAAGGATGGTGGTCATTTGTTTGTTGCTACAAAGCAACAAACGACCCTGGTGATTAATCAAAGTAAATAGGTCAAAAAAATAATGTATCGCGAAGACATGCTCGCCTATAAGTGGAAACTCTCCCCAAGAGTTCCCAGGTAAGAGTGACTGGTCCGATATTGTGGATTTGTACGAACACTCTAGCCTTAGACAGAAAGCTCATGGTACAGGCACCTACCCTTCCAGTTTGCACGTGTTCACATTATTTAGACCAACTTTGACGGGATTTTGAAAATTTAAAGGGTTCAAAACCATATAATAAATCATCCTAGAACAGATGATTAGTTTTCAAAGCGGGATAGAAATTTGTGTTCTTATTGTGGTTGTCACCTAAGAATAAGTGACGGTATTGTTTTAAAACTAAACACAAGAAAACATGTGTTAGGGTCCTAGGTAGGTTATAGTCTAGGTCAAAGCATTACTAATAACCTAATTCCCTATAACCATTGGCTCTGATACCAACTTTTCTGTCACACCCCGACCACGTAAAACAACAAGACGTGGAGGAAACGTCGGGGAGTGTTGTAACAGAATTATTGTTTCATAACCATGGCATAAATAATTTCGTTTTATTGAATAAATGAACTCATTGTTTTAATACAATCAAATAAGTACAACTATTATCTTTCAAGTTTTAAAGTCGTTAAGGCACGAGTCCATCCTAAGTGTAGCGTGTATCAACAATCATCACAAGACAGCACCTGAAACATATGTAAAAATAGGTACGTCAGCATCAAAATGTCTGTGAGATACATAGGTTTTGTGAATATAGGATTCATGACTTATAAGTTTAGAAAATGTTGTTTAACAAAAGTCAGTCATGATCCTTGTAAAATGTTTAGTTTTATAAATCATTTGAAAAGTGATAAACAAAACAATGATATATATTTATAAAAGAATTATGTATGGTTAAGTGAATAACCATGTAAAATGAGTTTGTACTGAATGTATTGTTTGAAAAACAATATTTTGATAAAAAGGCTTATAGTATATGTGAAAATATACTTTGGATTTTAAGAGAATCGAATGAGTAATATATTAAAATATATTTCAGTTCCAATATCGTTAACCCATGTGTACTAAATAATGCCACGGTATATAATGCAATGAAAACACTTATATATAAGAAGTATGAGCGGCGTATCTACCATGTTTTCATCACATTACACCCGTCCCGTTATCTAAACACTAACCAAAGCCCAATCGTTAGATAGATAGTATATTAAATATACTTTAGTTGTTTAAAATAATAGTTTTCAGTAGTATATTACAAGTATACTTCGGATTTATAAATAACATATTAAACTATGTTTTGGTTTCATAAATAACATATCAAAATATGCTTTGAATGTGATAAATAACATATTACACTATGTTTTGGTTTTGTAAATAACATATCAAAATATGCTTTCGATTTTTAACAAAATATATGTTGGTTTTGTACAATATCGCATATGGGAGCATATCAAACTATACTTTTGGGAGTATAACTAAATATACAAAAATAATGTGATTTAAGAATTCATTCAGACCTAGTGCATCAAAATACACCTTTGAGACTATAGGGATACCATAAAGGAAATCCCTATTTGGATGGAGAAACAAATTGGTTTCAGACATTCCATGACAACAGGAATGGGGTGTCTAATCCTATAGCGCTATATCGTACTACCAACCGGTCCGGTGAACAAAATAAGTACTATTCCAAACATTTATTTTATGTTCTTTGAGAAATCAGTGTTTAAACCATAGATAGTCATTTAATTTGTCAAATGATAAGTAATAACATGTATCATTAATTATACTTTGAAATCATGAAAATAACAAATAGGTACACATGCTTCACCCCAAAACAGTTTGAAAACAGTAAAAGAGGGGACTATGTACTCACTTGAGATTGCTTAGTAGTCCTTGAGTAACAACCAAACAATGCTAGAGATCACGGATATCAAACGGCACCTAATATAGGTAACTATGTTAATATACCGGACCTAAATCGTAGGATTGGATAGAATGAGGGTTCGTAAACCAAACGAGTATGGGGACTCATGTAATATGGTTTAACAAAGCCTACATACTAAAATGAAACCTACCCTAAGTGCTTACGACCCATTACGACCCGTTTAGGTAGTTTATGCTACTTTAACGCGTCGTTCACGTGAAACGCGTTCGGAATGCCTAATTAGTCCTATGATAAGTAAAATACGCCTCAACATGTCTAATATTGTTACCAAATCAGTTTAGATACCAAAAGTTATGTTACATATACTTAAAATGAATTTTGGTGTCAAAGGGGTATTTTGGTAATTTACCTAAGGCATATAAACTACTTATCATACAACTAACTAAACGTCGTGACCATTAGGTATAACCTCGGAAGGTTATTCTCTATATACTATGGTCACCTAATGTGTTTGGTCGGATCCTAATGATCGACCAAACGGGTCGGGTTCGAAAGTATAAGCGATTGTTTAGATCGCTTACCTTACGACCCTATATAAGCACTATACTAAAAGTGACGAGCTAAGCATGTTAAAACATGCTTAACTATGTTTAGAAAACAGGTTTGGTATCAAAACAAATGGTTTTGATACCTAAGAGTAGTTTGGTTACAAAATACGCAAGAATGCGCATTTTGGCTGAAACTACGACTCGTCACTGAGCCTAGATAACGTGGTAATCAGTAGGTATAGTCACTAGGGACTATAACCATCGTGATCACGCTCACGTTATGAAGTTCAAACGAACTTCGCATTGACCATAAACTGGTCAATGCAGAAAGTCAAACAAAGTTTGACTTTAACCCTCACGTTATGAAGTTCAAACGAACTTCGCATTCACCAGTATGTTTTGCAGGATGAGCAACGGGATGACCTCCGAGGCCCTATAGTTTCTCCTCCCAAGCCTTTACATTCCAGGAGGGGCATTCAAAACCCAGATCCATGGCCTCATAAGCCATCCTTATCCTGGCTTGGAGAAGAGAGATGACCACAGAAGCTTTTAGGCTATCCCGGTATGAGCGGCATCTAGCTTGGCTTGAGCATCCTCATTAGCTTTGTGGAGGGCGGCTTGATGTTCCTGAGTCATTGCCTTGTATTTGTCTTCATAATGCTGGGATTTGGCAGCCGCGATGGTTCCTTGGTCAGCTATGGTGGCTTGAGCTTTCTCCAGCTGGATCTTTAACATCTTGTTAAGCCCGCAAGCGTCTTCATGCAAGTGCATAAGACGATCCAGACCCTATTGATAAAGACACATGTATTAATGTGAAAAATAAGCAGGATAAAGACTAACATACTTGTACAGGATATCGAAAAGGAAATTCTACCTGTTTGAGGAATGAGGTGGCTTCATTGAACCCATGATTCTCAAGAGAGAATGTTTCAGAAACAGCTGGGGAATCAGTCTCCTTTCTTTTACGAGAGTTGGATGCCCGGGTCCTGGATGCCGGAGGGCCTTTGGGAGCAGAAACAGTTTTCGAGGAGGTAGGCTTTGGTGTAGCAGACGACTTTGGCTTGGATTCTTGTTTGGTGGGTTCAAGGCTGGAGTAGCAATCCAATTCGTCAAGTTCAAAACCTTCAAGGTTGACGACTGGTACTACAAAAGGGAAGATATTCTTAAACTCATCATATTTTTGAAAAATAATTAATATATATAAGAATGTGCTTACCAGACATTTCTGAGCTTGATTTTTTATGAGAACCTGTAAGAGACAGGGAAAAAGTTCTTTCACTGGCAGGAAGACGGTAGATTTCCTTGATCTTGGATTCAGATTCTGCACTGGGAGGCACTAAATCTCTAAAATTCGCTGCATAAAAACATCAGAGTATAAGTCCGGGATACAGTTTGAAGATATAATTGGGGATATTCCTAAAACCCTAAATCCTACCCTTGGTTAACCATTTAACCGGTAGATCGAAACCCTTATCAATAGAGTCTCTTTTTACGAAAAAGAATTTTCGTCGCCATCGATCCTCATTCTTGGTGGCTTTAAGGACCAAAGGGTTCTTGATGGAAAACAGAAGATAACGGTGATTGCCATGGGATCTCAACCGGTATGCTACGGGAAGGTCCTCAACAAGTAGGTTAGGAAAATGACGAGATTTGATTTGTTCCAACACTATCAAGACTCGCCAGACCATTGGCATAACTTGGGCATAGCTAAGGCCGGTGAGGTCGAAAAAGCTAGAGATAAAGGGTGGAAATGGGTACCGGAGTCCAAGAGAGAAAGGATAAGCGAAAAAACAAACCCACTCGTCGGATGATGCGTCCGATCGGGCTTCCTGGTCGAAGGGGCGAAAGACCGTTCCGGTGGGAAAGGCACCGGAGTCTTTGAGAGCAGCAATGTCAGCATTATTGAAGCAGCAAATCTCCTTTGCTGGATCGGTGATAAAGTTTTGACTTATGAGGGTTGAGGCTGGTCGGTCTGATCGGGATTTCGTTCGTGGTGCCATGAAGAGTATTGAGCAAATTAAGAAAATTTCAAGAAAGGAGATTAGAAAAGAAGATACCTGATGTTTGCTTGCAGATAAGGATAACCGAGACAAGGAGTCCCTCGGTTAATATAGGATGAATATAGGGGGGTAAAAAGTAAATAATGCCTTGGAAGTTGCACCGCTGTCATTTCAAGAGTCTAGTCATATTAATTGCCTTAAGTTATGAGGTGAAACTTTTGAAATATATCCGTTGGATTGGTATCCCAACCGATATATTTGGGGACAATTGTTAGGGGTCATTTTCTTAACGTATATATCCTGACCAATATCCTGCCTATGTTTGTTCATTTGTGACCAGGATGCTGGAAGAGGATATTGCTAACATCTTGGGCGATATCCTGAGGGATATTGAATTAACCACGTGCAGGTTAAGGGCTGAGACTTGCTAACGGTCAAGAGGACTTCTTCTCCTCAAGACTCGGACGAATTTGTTGAGGAAGAGACGTTGAGCCCGAAAGACCAGGTCTACAACGTTCGAAGAAGGAATATTCGGTGAATCCCACAAGTTTAGGCTAGTTTGTTATTTTATCTTTACTATAAATAGATGGGGGCGGATCAGCTTAGAACACACGATTTTTCACTAACACTCTCATACACTTACACTCTCTAGCTCATCGCAAACACCACACTTGTATCCAAGTTTCGTTGTAACACTTAGTCGATCCGTACCACATCTTGCACTGTATCCTGATTTTTGAAGCAATAGAAGAACTAGGCAGCTGCGATTGTCAGCTCCCGAGGTTTTATGCCGGCGATCTAGATTGATCAAGGGCTTTCCTCGTACATCCCGTGTCGTTTACTTTACTTTTGCTCATTGTTTGATCATAGATACAGCTCTATATCTTGAGCCGTATCCTGAAACTGTTTTTACAAATTAACTTGATTAACATATTTTCGACACTCATTTCTAGCACACTACCTCACTTAACTAATTTGATCACTTAATTACTTCGGTAATTTTTGACAAAAACAGTAATAAAGGTGGAAGAGAGACTTTTGTAAGTGGAGGCTTTTGTAATTGGAGTAAACCGGGTGTCTTAAAAGAACATGTTGGGTTAGTTAATAGTATACATAATAAGGCGGCGCAAAAATGTGAAAATCTCTTGAACCAAAAGCGATCCTATGATGCGAATGAAAAAAGGCGTAACAAGGAAAGAAGGATTGGAAATCGGTATCGATTAATGGGGTCTGTTCGTAGTGCTGGATTTTGTTTAGAAAATAGTTTACCATTTCGTGGTTATGACGAATCTGAAAAGTCTCTTTATAAAGGTATATTTCTTTCAGTTTTAAAGTTGATTAGTGTGAACAACCTGGATATTGGTAAGTACACATTAGGGAAGGCCAAGAAGAATAATAAGTTGACAGCTACATCGATTCAAAAAGAGATTGTTGTCACACCCCGATTTCCACGCGTCACCGGTGGGCACGGTGGGGGATTATCGTGACGTGGTTGGCAACATAATAGTCAAACAACACAATATATAAATATGCACAGTGGAAGAAAATGAAAGTTATATTTCAACCGAATATAATATTGTAATATCAAGTATCACAACAGTCGATTGTTTATCCGCAGACGCATCGAAATTAAAATGGAAACAATAGTTCAACAGACTTTAGGCATCTTAAGCTTGCGAGACTTCTATTGATGCTAAGGAGAAATCCAGCCTATTACGCTTAGTACCTGCATTTAATCTTTTAGGGAAAATATGTCAGTTTACACTAGTAAATACAATCAATTGACTCATTTTAAAAATGATTAAAAATTGATTTGGATGCACGTGGCATTAACATTTTTTTAACTTGGGATAATTATTTAAATATATAATCTTGTAAAAGAATTACATGTTCCTTATGCGTTCAGTAGCCCGGAGCGTGCCGGGTTAAAGATCAATAGACACACCACATCAACTATTTATGCACTGACGAGTGTACGCCTACACTCCGCGCTTAGGTCGTGGCCATTTCGTAAAATGATGCCAAGGATATCCGAGACATGGTCATTAACCCCCCAAAGGCTTTAAGCAAACAAAACATATTTAAACGGGCCGATTAAATTATTCAATTAACTACCATATGATGGAAGATTTAATGCCCGACCAAGCGGTATTTTATATACCGTAACCCAAGCCCGTATAGGGAAAATAAGTTAAAAGTATTTACCTGAGCAAAGTAATAATCACAATAAGAAAATGCAAGTAGCTTTTACTGGTCCTCCTATTCTGGAACGAAGGTTTATAATAACCTATTAGAATCCTAACGGGTCTTTAATTAAGCTTAAGCTTAGACCGGTTAGTTTCAAAGATACGGTTCGTACGCACGATTAAGCGAAGACCGGAATAGAATGTGATTTAGACCCGACAAGTTTTAAGACTTGCTTAAATATGGGTATTTCATACACATTCTGGATTTTGAGATAAAACCGATAAGGTTTGACCCGTTTCGGCTAATTTATGCAAACTAGTTACATAAACCGAACCGAACGCGTAATAAGCGTAACGGGTGAACGTAAGAGCCATATACAGGTTTCCTAAGTTAATATGCCTCAAATATATTGTGACATCAATAAGATATCTTTTATTATGCCCGAAACGAATTTAAACACAAACTATGCCCCGTAGGGGTAGTTTGGTCATTTATAAGGTTATAAAGGAGTTTAAGTATTAACCTGAGTTACAGGTCTGATGTAATCAGCAAAAATACTCAATTTAATAAGTTATAACAGTAGGGTAAAGCATATATGTGAAATCTATCAATTATAACCAATTTATGCACCGTAGGGGCATTTTGGTAATTTCACATAAGCCGAAAAGCTCAAAACTGAAGTCTGAGTTTAACAACTTTTGCTTACTGTTAAAATATTATAATTTACCTAAAATATCAGTAGGTATCAACCCTTGTATGTTTAAAATAGTTCTAGTACATACTATGCGTTAAAAACGCTTACTTAGGCGATTAGAAGCTGTTTCCGGGTTCTATATAGAAAGCGGATATTTTTATTATTCCAGAAGGCTTAAAATAATTTATTTATCAATTAAGATCAGTAGCAAAAGGTTTGGGGTCAAAAAGATATGTAAAACTCATTTTATAGCCCGAAAGGGCAAAACCGACAATTACCGGATTAAGCCTATGACCCTAAGTTATGCTCAGCCTAAAATTAATTAAAAATCTTCAAAAATCCCAAAATAATATATTACATCAGTGGGTAATAAGTTTGATATCAAAAAGTAGGTTTAAATAGGCTATACGCTAATTATGTCGTTTAATCGCTAATAAGATTTCTAATTACGCTAATGAGTATAACTCTCAATCTACACCTCAAACTGATGTCAAATTTTAGGTGCAAGTTTATAAATCAGTAACTAAGGTTTCTACTCTTTTACATTTCCAAAAATCACGTTTTATGGTGAAAAGGGCATAATGGTCAACATATGACCAATTAACGGAATCATGCATATTAATTGGATAACTAATGATCCGAGGTGTATAATCATAGAGGGTTATACTAGCATGTAACCTGGTCCAAATAAAGCTCTAAGGAATTTCTAAAAGATACCAAAACGGGTCAGAACTGAAGTCAAAGCAAAAGTCAAAGCTTTGCGACTTTCGGTTCCGAACCGGGTCTAAACAGAAAATTGTCGGGTTGAACATGTTTAGACATGTTCTTACATTAATTACCGAGTTATATTAATGATCAAATAGGTTTTATGGGTTCTACATTGCTAATTATGCATAAATTAGAAATTTAGCATTCTGTTGACTTTTTAATAACAAGTTTGACCTGACATTTAACCTAGTTAGAGTGGGAATCAGAGGGTGCCCTTTTAAGGGTTTATTGCCCACATAATTGCCAACTTATAACTACTTTCAATTCGACTAATCACTAGACCATTAGTGATTAATCGCTAAGTCAACCGTTAATTACAACGGTTTGACTTTTAAGCTAAAACTAAGCAAAAACTTAACTAAGAAAGGTTAAGCAAACTTACTGAAGTCCTATGCACGATTTGTGATCACTTGAGCCTGCTTTGGAGCTCCAGAAATGATCAGGAATGCAAGAGAAAGGTGTGAAGAAATGGTTGCAACCTTGGCCCTTTATATAGTGCTCAAGAACTCATGGATCATTGACACACAAGTCTAACCATGGCCTTGGATCACTTCCAGATATCCCTAAGTGTCTAGGGGTTGCCTAAGGGTCGTCCAAGATGTGAAAAATCGATTATAAGTCGGTTAGAATGCAAATGGAAGACAAGAACCCAAAGTTTTCAGACCAGACAGGCCCTCGCGGCACGCGTAGACCCCCCCTGGGGCTTCGCGTGGCGCGACGCCCTTTCTGAACAAATCTGAATTTTTGATTTTTTATGTATTGGTCCTTGGCTCTTGGAAACTTTGCTTCGCTTTTATTTCTTGCACTTTGAACCCTCCAAATTGACTTATAAGGGCTTTAAGACATATACCCATTTTGTTTAGTCCTCGGTTAACTTTATTGTTACCCGAAAAGTCCTAAACTTCAACGTTGACGCTTTTAACCCCTCGCATACGAATTTGATCATAACTTTCTCATATGATAACGAAACTTTATGAAATTTATATCGTGCATTCAAGTGAGCATAATTAACCATTACAAAGCTTCGGGTTTGCTAAAAGGTCACTCAGAGGTATAACTTAAACATGTTGACACATTTAACCCCTTTAGTTTGTAATCTCTCATTTTCTTTCATATTTAGCTTCGTATGATCCATGATTTATTCGTTTGAAGGTATGAGCATCATGTAGGGTTAATGTACAATATATTTATTCATTGTTGACATTTAGAATCCGTATATTCACATACTTTCCATGATTGTCAACTTTAATCCTCCTATAACATTCTTTCACACGTTCAAACCTATGACACGTGTCAACACATTATAGGACGTGAATTTTCGAGGTGTTACATCCTCACCCCCTTAAAAGAAATCTTGACCTCGAGATTTATTGAAACAAATAAGGGTACTTTTCTTTCATTGTGGATTCAACCTCCCACGTGTATTCGGGACCTCTACGGGCATCCCATCTGACCTTTACAATAG
Organism: Helianthus tuberosus; assembly: GCA_030545235.1. Lineage (NCBI taxonomy): Eukaryota > Viridiplantae > Streptophyta > Magnoliopsida > Asterales > Asteraceae > Helianthus > Helianthus tuberosus. Next base: position 19,134 of record JARYGA010005354.1, read on the forward strand.
GTACATGCTTCCTTCGAAGCTTCTTAACCTGTCGATCCTCGATCGCCACAGGTTTTTCAACAAACTTTAAGCTCTCTTCTATATGCACATCTGTATGTGGTATTACCAGTGATTCATCAGCGAAACACTTCTTCAGATTGCAGATGTGGAATACATTGTGAATACCACTGAGCTCTTCAGGTAATTTTAACTTATAGGAAACTGATCCGACACGTTCGATGACTTCGAATGGTCCTTTGTATCTCGGGCTTAGCTTGCCTTTCTTACCAAATTGCATCACTCCCTTCCAGGGTGATACTTTAAGCAACACTTTGTAACCAACTTCAAATTTCATCGGTTTACGCTTTGGATCTGTGTAACTCTTCTGCCTATCTCGGGCAGCTTTGAGACGGTCACGAATTTGGATAATCTTCTCCGTTGTTTCAAAGACTATCTCCAGTCCTGATAATTGGACATCTCCAACTTCTGCCCAACAGACGGGCGTTCTACACTTTCTACCGTATAGTGCCTCAAAAGGCGCAGCCTTAATGCTGGTATGGTAGCTATTGTTGTAGGAGAATTCGATTAATGGTAGGTGGTTATCCCAACTACCACCCAAGTCAATCACACATGCAGGAAGCATGTCTTCCAACCTTTGAATAGTACGCTCACTCTGGCCGTCCGTCCGTCTGAGGATGGTAAGCCGTACTAAAATTCAAACGCGTGCCCAAAGATTGTTGGAAACTTTTCCAAAAATGTGACGTGTATCTAGTATCTCTGTCAGAGATAATAGACACTGGCACGCCATGTAGAGCTACAATCTTATCAACGTATAATTGGGCTAACATGTCGGAGCTATAGGTCTCCTTAATGGGTAGGAAATGTGCTGACTTAGTCAGTCTGTCAACGATCACCCATATGGTATCATTTCCTTTCCTTGTCTTAGGTAACTTGGTGATAAAATCCATAGTTACCATTTCCCACTTCCAAGTGGGAAGTTCAGGCTGTTGTAGCAAACCTGACGGTTTCTGATGCTCGGCTTTGACTTGCGCACATGTCAAGCATTTAGCTACATAGGTGGCTACAGACTTCTTCAAGCCTATCCACCAATAATTTGCCTTTAGATCCTGGTACATCTTATCAGCTCCAGGATGAACGGAATATTTAGAACTGTGGGCTTCCTGGAGGATGACATCTCGAAGTCCTCCATAAATTGGAACCCATATTCGTCCATTCAATCTCAAAATTCCGTCCTTGCTAAGAGATAACTGCTCCTCAGTTACCCCTAACTTTTCATTAGGATAGTTAGCTTCCAACACAGCTTCCTTCTGTGCAGCTAACAACCTTTCGTTCAAACTGTTCTTTATTTCAATGCTCTTGGCATTGATTTGGATGGGTTTCACCCTTTCCTTTCGAATCAAGGCATCGACGACTACATTTGCCTTGCTGGGATGGTATCTGATTTCGCAATCATAGTCATTTAAAGTCTCCATCCATCGGCGTTGCCTCATGTTTAAATCCTTCTGATTAAACAGGTGCCAGAGGCTCTTGTGATCCAAATAGATCACACACTTGATTCCATATAAATAGTGCCTCCAGAGCTTCAGTGAAAATACAACGGCACCCAACTCCAAGTCATGGGTGGTGTAATTCTTTTCATGCACCTTTAACTGTCTTGAAGCATAGGCAATAACCTTGCCTTTCTGCATAAGCACACACCCCATGCAAGTGTGTGATACATCGCAGTAAACTACGAATTCTTCGGTACCTTCAGGCAATGTCAGTACAGGAGCATTGCTCAACTTCTGCTTCAAGATATCGAAAGATTCTTGCTGCTTAGGGCCCCAATCAAACTTAATCTTCTTGCGTGTCAGCGAAGTCAGGGGTGCAGCAATCCTTGAGAAGTTTTCGATAAAACGCCTGTAGTATCCTGCCAATCCCAAGAAACTATGAATTTCTGTGGGCGTCTTCGGCTCTTGCCAGTTCATAACTGCTTCAACCTTAGCGGGGTCCACTTAGATGCCACGCTCACTAACCACATGTCCAAGAAATTGGACTTCTCGAAGCCAAAATTCACACTTTGAAAATTTGGCGTAGAGTTTCTCATGATGTAGAAGTTTAAGAATACAGTGAAGATGCTTCTCATGATCAGCTTGGTTCTTCGAGTAGATGAGAATGTCATCGATGAAAACGATGACGAATTTATCTAAGTAAGGCTTGCAAACGCGATTCATGAGATCCATGAACGCGGCAGGTGCATTAGTGAGCCCAAAAGGCATTACTAGGAACTCGTAATGACCATAACGAGTCCTAAATGCAGTTTTCTGTACGTCTTCATCTCTAACCTTCAGTTGGTGGTAGCCTGACCTCAAGTCAATCTTCGAGAAATAACTTGCCCCTTGTAATTGATCGAACAAATCGTCGATCCTGGGCAAAGGATACCTATTCTTTATAGTGACCTTATTAAGCTCACGGTAATCGATGCACAGACGCATCGATCCATCCTTTTTCTTGACAAACAGGACTGGCGCTCCCCAATGAGACGAACTAGGTTTAATGAAACCTTTAGCTAGCAATTCATCTAGTTGCGTTCCTTCATCTCCGTTGGTGCCAGCCTGTAGGGCGCTCTAGTAACTGGTGCTGCTCCGGGGATGATGTCAATTCTGAATTCCACTTGCCTATCTGGTGGTAAGCCAGGTAGTTCTTCAGGAAAAACTTCAGGGTATTCAGAAATGACGGGGATGTCTTCTATTTTAGGTTTCGGCTCATCAATAGTAACCTGTGCCATGTAGATGACACAACCCTTCTTCAAACATCTAGACGCCTTGAGCATAGTCACTTGCTCAGGCAGTCCATACCGGGTATCTCCCTTAATGGTAAGTGGTTCACCAGATGGAGTCTTGATCACCACTTGCTTCTTATCGCAGACAATCTGGGCCTGGTTATGAGATAACCAGTCCATGCCTAAAACGATGTCAAAACCGGCTAACTTCAAAGGAAGTAGGGACAAAGGAAAAGAGTGGTTCTTAATGGATATGAAACATCCATCTAATATGGTTGAGGCGGTTTCTATGGTGCCCTCAGCTAACTCCACTTCATATTTCACACTTAAGGTTTTAACAGGTAAATTCAGCAATTTGCAAAACTTATTATCTACAAATGATTTATCTGCGCCTGAATCAAAAAGTACTCTTGCATAGACATCATTTATGAGGAATGTACCTGTTATCACATTGTCATCCTGTACTGCTTCCTTTGCATCCATTCTGAAGACCCTAGCATTGGTCTTCTTTCCTTCATCAACCTTCTTTGCGTATTTTGGGCAATTGGTCTTGATATGCCCCTTCTCATTGCAACTGTAACACGTTGCATCCTTCAACTTTTTGCAATCCAAGGTCTTGTGTTCCTTGGACTTGCATATACCACAAGCAAAAGTTCTCGACTGAGTCTGCGAGTTTGATTCCAACTTGCACTTCCCGAAGTGCTGTTTCTTGCAGGTCTTGCACTTGGGCTTTTCACCCGACTGATGCCCATCCTTCTTTGCTTCAGACCCTTTCCTGTGGTCATTGTTTCCTCGCTGCTTCTTGTTTGACCTACGTGAATTGTCAGCTTCACGTTTTCTTTTCTCAGCATCCTTATTCCTCAGCGATCTTTGTCTGACCGTGTCCAGAGTGAGTGACAAGGATATGTCAGCTACAGATTTGAAAGTAGCTGGCCGAGAGGCCTTCACACTTGCCTTTATTTCTGGGCCTAAACCCTCGATGAAACGAGCTATTCGTTTTCGTTCCGGGGTCACCAGGTACGGAACCAATCGAGACATTGTGTTGAAGCTCGTGAGGTAAGCTTGGCAGTCAAGGTTCTGCATAACCAACGATAGGAAATCAGACTCAATCTTTTCAACCTCGTGTTGAGGGCAGTAATTTTCCCTGATAAGGGCAACAAATTGTTCCCATGACATGTTGTACAATGGGATCTTCCCAGTGGCTTGAATCAGTGATCTCCACCAGGCTAAGGCTTCGCCTTTAAACGATTGTGACACAAACTTGACTATATCCCTCTCAACGCACCCGCTGATATCCACTACTGTGTCCATCTCATCTAACCATGTCATGCAGTCAATGGCTCCTTTTTCCCCAGTGAAATCCCTGGGTTTACATGAAACAAAGTATTTATAGGAGCAACCCTTGTTACGGGGTTCTTGATTTAGTACAATCTGTTGAGATGGAGCACTGTGGTGGTTTGAGGAGAGTCGATCATCATCTTTCTTGGGTTCTTCCTTCTTGGAAGGTGGCTTTGAATGCGGTGTAGATAGGGTCCTACTTCGAGTCCCACTATACTCTTTATACTGCCGCTCTAAGGCCTTTGTAACTGCGTCGTCTACTAACGCTTTCAGTTCAGCACCCGTTAAATTAATTCGGGCGTTATCATTATTCTCCACTGGGTGACTATTAATTTCGTCTGAGTCAGCCATTTTAAATGAACTGTTACATAAAACAAGGATAATAGTTTATTTGGGAGTTTATTATGGAATTGCCCCTTGGGGTAATTCATTAACCATGGTAAACAGAGACCATATTTGGTTAATTTATTAATCATATTTATGTAGGACTTTATTATAATCTATCCTAATCATAAGAACAATAACAGTTTTATTAGTGGCACAAAAGGCCTAGTCACAAGGACACTTTAAATTATAAGCCATAATTTCAGAGAATCAAGGCATGAAGGTTTGAACATAGTTCATTACCTTTTTCTGACAGGGAGTCATAGCTACCACTGTCTTTTGGCTCATATGGAAATGAGCAGGGCCCGTAGGCACCATATTACCACGTATGGTCAAAATATGATCATCTTAATTGATGATTTAACCCATGATTCAGAGATCATTAAGTTGGGTTAGGAATCTTTTGAAGAATCCTTATATAAGAATGACGTGTGTGATTTTAACGAATCACATCTGCCAGGAGCGTTAACATGTTTTCAGATGTTAACTGGGATTTGAATCTTTTTAACAAGTTTCACCATCTTGGCCAGGTCTTAAAATGACATGCCGGCTAGGTTATACCTCTAAGATCCTTAGTTAATATTTAAAGTAGGCAGATTATTTTTAAAAGGAATGATGTTAATTTATTTATTTCATATATATTTTATTTATGCATATAATAGCAAAAATGAAATTTATAAACTTACATTCCATTAATTCATTAAAAGATTACATATCGCCCTAAACGGGACTCTTAAATAGACAAATCACCCACGCAAGGGTTTAAGCAAAAACTTACCCACGCAGGGGCTTAACAACATAATAGTCAACGCAGGGACTTAAACAACAACATACCCTCGCATGGGTTAACAGAAAGATAGACCCACGCAGGGGTCAAAACAAACAAACATACCCACGCAGGGGTTTATACAGCAAGACAGGCCCACGCAGTGGCTCAACTGATACAAGGAAATTACGACAATAGTGGAAGGATTCAATGGTCCTTCTTGCTCTTCCCTTTTATTAGGCTTGTCAATCCTTGGAAGAAACTTTGTCGCTCCCTTCAGTCCCTTTGAAAGTCTCGCTCCACTTGGTCCAACCTCTGAAGAATTTCTTCCCTTTCAGGTGGGGAAAACCGTGGCGGTTGCGATTGTTGCCTGATTATAGGTCTTGCAGGTATTTGGTACCCATGAGTTGGGTACCCTACTCCCCAAGGATCTCCATACGGTCCTTCCGGATGATGGGTGTTATAGTTGGCCGCTACCAAGTATGGGTCGGCTTCGGCGTAGTTGTAGTTGGTGTGCACCGGCTGCTCAAACGGGTTATACGCCATGGAACCCGTGTATGCCGGAATCGGGTTATCAAAACCCATCGGTGGTGGCTGCGGTGCAACTGGGTGTGAAGGCCCACCCATCTGTGGGTCTTCCTGAAGTGGCGGGTAATGACTGCCACTTGATTGTCGAGGAGAGCTGAAGTGGAAATCTCCTCCACGCGCTGACATTCGCGCGCCTGTCCTCCTGCGCCTCGGCGGTTGTGGAGGTGCCTGATTAACTGGTGGTGGCGGAGGCGGTGGCGTGAGTGCCACAAATCGTGAATCCACAGAGGGATCCTGCTGGTGCTGGTAAGGTGACGAATGACGAGAAGGTGTGAAGTACCACTCGTGCTGATTAAACCTCGCCTGAAAGCTGTCTGGACCACCGTAGGGTGATGCGTGAAAAGAAGATCCATCCGAGATCTCGATGGGATGGTTCGGTGTATCGCTTGCAGGTTCGACGGGATCCGTGTCCTCGCCCATATCCTCCGCGTGATCGCCAGAGAAATGATCCTCTGGACCCAATGGGTTAAAACCCACCGGTTCTTGTATGTAGTTGGCCGGGTTAAACCGGCCCCTGAAGACAGGTGTGGGGTCTCCAAAAGAATTGTGCGATAAGGATTGTTGTAAAGGTATGTAAGAAGGTTGAGGGTTATCGGGCTCATTTTCCGATTGTGGCCCATAAGAGTTATGAAAAGGAGGAGTTGAACTGTGCGAAACTGATCGTCTAGCAGGCTCGAAAAGGTTTCTCCTGTTCTCGCGAGGATCGGCACTCGCGGTGGTCGAAGGAGCTCGCATATGCGAAGGCCCAGCCTCGTTGTCATTGGGGGCGGTGATTGGCCCCTTGCCTCGTCCTCTACGTCGGAAGAATCTTGGCGACATATTTAATCCTGTCAATATAACATGAGATAACAACAAGAATATATATAAAATAAAGGACAACACAAAACAAAATAGAATTTGTCCTATGTTATATGTCTAGACTCGAAAGTTTAGAAATGTGCAATTGTGTCATTGAGATTAAACACAAAAGACTAGTGTTTAATTCACTCAATGTTGGCTCTGATACCAACCTGTCACACCCCGATTTCCACGTGTCACCGGTGGGCACGGTGGGGGATTATCGTGACGTGGTTGGCAACATAATAGTCAAACAACACAATATATAAATATGCACAGCGGAAGCAAATGAAAGTTATATTTCAACCGAATATAATATTGTAATATCAAGTATCACAACAGTCGATTGTTTATCCACAGACGGGTTGAAATTAAAATGGAAACAATAGTTCAACAGACTTTAGGCATCTTAAGCTTGCGAGACTTCTATTGATGCTAAGGAGAAATCCAGCCTATTACGCTTAGTACCTGCATTTAATCTTTTTGGGAAAATACGTCAGTTTACACTGGTAAATGCAATCAACTGACTCATTTTAAAAATGATTAAAAATTGATTTGGATGCACGTGGCATAAACATTTTTTAACTTGGGATAATTATTTAAATATATAATCTTGTAAAAGAATTAGATGTTCCTTATGCGTTCAGTAGCCCGGAGCGTGCCGGGTTAAAGATCAATAGACACACCACATCAACTATTTATGCACTGACGAGTGTACGCCTACACTCCGCGCTTAGGTCGTGGCCATTTCGTAAAATGATGCCAAGGATATCCGGGACATGGTCATTAACCCCCCAAAGGCTTTAAGCAAACAAAACATATTTAAACAGGCCGATTAAATTATTCAATTAACCACCATATGATGGAAGATTTAATGCCCGACCAAGCGGTATTTTATATACCGTAACCCAAGCCCATATAGGGAAAATAAGTTAAAAGTATTTACCTGAGCAAAGTAATAATCACAATAAGCAAATGCAAGTAGCTTTTACTGTTCCTCCTATTCGGTAACGAAGGTTTATAATAACCTATTAGAATCCTAACAGGTCTTTAATTAAGCTTAAGCTTAAACCGGTTAGTTTCAAAGATACGGTTCGTACGCACGATTAAGCGAAGACCGGAATAGAATGTGATTTAGACCCGACAAGTTTTAAGACTTGCTTAAATATGGGTATTTCATACACATTCTGGATTTTGAGATAAAACCGATAAGGTTTGACCCGTTTCGGCTAATTTATGCAAACTAGTTACATAAACCGAACCGAACGCGTAATAAGCGTAACGGGTGAACGTAAGAGCCATATACATGTTTCCTAAGTTAATATGCCTCAAATATATTGTGACATCAATAAGATATCTTTTATTATGCCCGAAACGAATTTAAACACAAATTATGCCCCGTAGGGGTAGTTTGGTCATTTATAAGGTTATAAAAGAGTTTAAGTATTAACCTGAGTTACAGGTCTGATGTAATCAGCAAAAATACTCAATTTAATAAGTTATAACAGTAGGGTAAAGCATATATGTGAAATCTATCAATTATAACCAATTTATGCACCGTATGGGCATTTTGGTAATTTCACATAAGCCGAAAAGCTCAAAACTGAAGTCTGAGTTTAACAACTTTTGCTTACTATTAAAATATTATAATTTACCTAAAATATCAGTAGGTATCAACCCTTGTATGTTTAAAATAGTTCTAGTATATACTATGCGTTAAAAACGCTTACTTAGGCGATTAGAAGCCGTTTCCGGGTTCTATATAGAAAGCTGTTATTTTTATTATTCCAAAAGGCTTAAAATAATTTATTTATCAATTAATATCAGTAGCAAAAGGTTTGGGGTCAAAAAGATATGTAAAACTCATTTTATAGCCCGAAAGGGCAAAACCGACAATTACCGGATTAAGCCTATGACCCTAAGTTATGCTCAGCCTAAAATTAATTAAAAATCTTCAAAAATCCCAAAATAATATATTACATCAGTGGATAATAAGTTTGATACCAAAAAGTAGGTTTAAATAGGCTATACGCTAATTATGTCGTTTAATCGCTAATAAGCTTTCTAATTACGCTAATGAGCATAACTCTCAATCTACACCTCAAACTGATGTCAAATTTTGGGTGCAAGTTTATAAATCAGTAACTAAGGTTTCTACTCTTTTACATTTCCAAAAATCACGTTTTATGGTGAAAAGGGCATAATGGTCAACATATGAGCAATTAACGGAATCATGCATATTAATTGGATAACTAATGATCCGAGGTGTATAATCACAGAGGGTTATACTAGCATGTAACCTGGTCCAAATAAAGCTCTAAGGCATTTCTAAAACATACCAAAACGGGTCAGAACTGAAGTCAAAGCTTTGCGACTTTCGGTTCCGAACCGGGTCTAAACAGAAAATTGTCGGGTTGAACATGTTTAGACATGTTCTTACATTAATTACCGAGTTATATTAATGATCAAATAGGTTGTATGGGTTCTACATTTCTAATTAAGCATAAATTAGAAATTTAGCATTTTGTTGACTTTTTAATAACAAGTTTGACCCGACATTTGACCTAGTTAGAGTGGGAATCAGATGGTGCCTTTTTAAGGGTTTATTGCCCACATAATTGCCAACTTATAACTACTTTCAATTCGACTAATCACTGGACCATTAGTGATTAATCGCTAAGTCAACCGTTAATTACGACGGTTTGACTTTTAAGCTAAAACTAAGCAAAAACTTAACTAAGAAAGGTTAAGCAAACTTACTGAAGTCCTATGCACGATTTGTGATCACTTGAGCCTGCTTTGGTGCTCCAGAAATGATCAGGAATGCAAGAGAAAGGTGTGAAGAAATGGTTGCAACCTTGGCCCTTTATATAGTGCTCAAGAACTCATGGATCATTGACACACAAGTCTAACCATGGCCTTGGATCACTTCCAGATGTCCCTAAGTGTCTAGGGGTTGCCTAGGGGTCGTCCAAGATGTGAAAAATCGATTATAAGTCGGTTAGAATGCAAATGGAAGACAAGAACCCAAAGTTTT
>JARYGA010005355.1:0-32113 GCA_030545235.1 Helianthus tuberosus
TTGAGGCTGACCGGTCTGAGCGGGATTTCGTGCGTGGTGCCATGGAGCAAATTATGAAAAATTAAAGAGAGGAGATTAGAAGAGAAGATACCTGATGCTTGCTTGAAGATAAGGATAACCGAGACAAGGAGTCCCTCGGTTAATATAGGATGAATAAAGGGGGGTAAAAAGTAAATAATGCCTTGGAAGTTGCACCGCTGTCATTTCAAGAGTCTAGTCATATTAATTGCCTTGAGTTATGAAGTAAAATTTTGAAATATATCTGTTGGATTGGTATCCCAACCGATATATTTGGGGACAATTGTTAGGGGTCATTTTCTTAACATATGTATCCTGACCAATATCCTGCCTTTGTTTGTTTGATTGTGACCAGGATGCTGGGAGAGGATATTGCTGACATCTTGGGCGATATCCTGAGACTTATTGAATTAACCACGTGCAGGTTAAGGGCAGAGGCTTGCTAACGGTCAAGTGGACTTCTTCTCCTCAAGACTCGGACGAATTTGTTGAGAAAGAGACGTTGAGCCCGAAAGACCAGCTCTACAACGTTCCAAGAAGGAATATTCGGCGGATCCCGCAAGTTTAGGGTAGTTAGTTATTTTATCTTTACTATAAATAGATGAGGTCGGATCAACTTAGAACACATCAATTCACACTTACACTCTCGAACACAATCACTCTCTAGCTGATAGCAAACACTACACTTGTATTTCATTTCCGTTGTAACACTTAGTCGATCCGTACCACATCCTGCACTGTATCCTGATTTTTGAAGCAATTGAAGAACAAGGCAGCTGCGATTGTCAGCTCCCGAGGTTTTATGCCGGCGATCTAGATTGATCAAGGGCTTTCCTCGTACATCTCGTGTCACTTCCTTTACTTTTCGCTCATTATTAGCTCATTGTTTGATCGTCGATACAGCTCAATATCCCGAGCCGTATCCTGAAACTGTTTTTGCAAGTAATTTAATTAACACATTTTTGACACTTACTTCTAGCACACTACCTCACTTAACTAATTTGATCACTTAATTACTTCGGTAATTTTTTACCAAAACAATTTGGCGCCCACCGTGGGGCAAGTGGTGCTCTTTTTACTAAAACTTTTTGTCAAATCGCTAATCGGTTTTCTATTTTCAAAACTTTTTGCCACATTATCTGTAATGGCCTCAAGATCAAACATGAGTTCCTCTACTGTGTCTGTTATGACTTCTGCTACTACCGGTTCGGTGCTTCCACCACCTCCTCCAAGGATGCCAGCCTCTACACAATCTCAAGATGTTATCCCAACTCGGAGTGTCCAGGGATCTGCTCCCGTTTTAGCTTCTAATGATGAAATTTTAACCTTATTTGGAAGTGTGCAGGAACAAATGAGGCAGCAACAGGAAACAAACCAAATGCTTTTGAGGGAAATACAACTTCTGAAGGCTGGCTCAAGCAGATCTGCCGAGGACAATGTCACTCCGTTACACCCCAGAGCGTTGAACTTTAGTTCAGCCGTATATACCGAGGATAATAGGGGGAATATCGTGCCCAGTTTTCCTCAGAATCATACTCCTGAAATACCCTCCTCGATTAGGATGTCAACCATAAGGAGCTTAGGATATGGGCAGAATCCTCCAACTGGTAACATGTCTAATAATAATAATACTCATGTTACTAACAGTGGTGGATCTTTGCAGGATACAGGTGTCACATCAGCACTTACCAGGGAACTTCAGAAGTTGAAAGACCTGATATCTAGTGTACCTGGGGTGGTCCAGCCGATCCCGGAAGTATCTCAAGATAGCCACAAGATATCTCGTTTTGCATACCCTATATGTGATGCTGAGATTCCAAAGAGATTCCAAACTCCCAACATGAAGCTTTATGATGGGACTACGGATCCTGAGGAGCATATTGCCCAGTATAGGGAAAGAATGGAGATTAACCCTATCCCTCCGGAGCTCAAGGAAGCGTGCTTGTGCAAGGGATTTGGTTCTACTCTGACAGGATCAGCCTTAAAATGGCTGTTAAACGTTCCTCCTCACTCAATTACTTCATTTGCTCATTTGGTTAATTTATTTAACAGTCAATTTTCTTGTAGTCGGAGTTTTGAGAAACTAACCAGTGATCTTTACAGGATAACTCAAGGGCCTCAGGAATCCTTGAGGGATTATGTGAACAAATTTAGTCGAGAATCCTTGGATATCCCACATCTTGATGTTGCAACAGCTGTGCAAGCTTTTAAGATGGGATTACAAAAGGATTCTCAGTTTTATCAGGATCTTGTAATGAATCCCTGCAGGAATCTCGATGAAGCTCGTAACAGGGCCTTGAGATATATCCGTCTGGAAGATGACAAGAAGATGCAAGAAAGGATGAACTCATCCAACACTTATGAATCAACTAATAGGAAGTCAGAATCCCCATTTAAGTCATATCGGCCTAAGCCATATGGTAGAAATGAAAACAAGAAAGTGAATGTTGTCGAAGATGAGGATCCTGAAGAGTATCCTGAGTTGTCTGAATATTGCTTTTCTGTTAATATTCCTGAATTGATGTATGCTATGCAGGGTCTAGGAGACAAGTCTAGATGGCCTCGAAAGAATCAACAAAAGGCTGACTGGAAGGATAAGTCAAAATGGTGTGCTTTCCACGAAGATTTCGGTCATATGACTGAGGATTGCATTGCTTTAAGGAAAGAAATAAGCTATCTTCTAAGCAAGGGATATCTGAAAGACCTCTTAGGAAAAAAGAAGAATAAGGGTCAGGATACTGACAAGGATCCTGAACGAGCAGCATCACCTCCCTCGGATGCCAAGATAATCAACTTCATTTCGGGGGGATCCGACATTTGTGGAACTTTGTATTCGGCAGCAAAGAGACACGCAAAGGAAGCCAAAGCCGAAAGGGGAGACAAACCTGTCAGGATGGCTACACTCACAACTGACAAAGTGATCACATTTGACGCTGATGACAGGGATACTGTCCAGGATCCTCACCATGATGCTCTGGTAATAACGTTATATGTGGCTAACCATTTTGTACGCAGGATATTGGTTGATAATGGCAGCTCCGTCAACATAATCCAGCTAGAGACACTTAAATGAATGAATGTGTCTCCAATGGATATAACTTCGAAGTCCACTGTGCTTGTTGGGTTCAGCGGAGAAGCCAGAAACACAGTGGGAGAGATAAAGTTTCCGGTGTACGTTGAAGGAGTCAACTCGATACAACGTTTCTGTGTGATGGACTCTCTATCCTGCTATAACATCATACTAGGAAGACCATGGATTCACGATATGAAGGCCGTGCCATCAACATATCACCAATGCATCAAGATACCTACCCCTTGGGGAGTTGTTAAAGTTGATAGCGATCAGCAGGAGGCGAAAGAATGCTACTCCTCCTCGATGAAATCCTCAGCCAGAACTAGTGCAGCATAGCAATTAAAGACGCGGGCCCAGGATATCGTGGAGGATCCGGAGCAGGATGTGAAGAAAGTTATCCTGGACCAGGATAACCCCGATATTTCGGTGCTCGTAGGGACCAATATCCCTCAGGATATTGAGGAACAATTAATTAACTTTTTGAAATGCAGGATGTCTACGTTTGCATGGAAACATGAGGATATGACTGGCATATCCAAAGATATCATCACTCACAAGCTTGGAATTGATAAGTCGTTCAAGCCTGTGCAACAAAAAAGAAGGAAGTTTGCTCCTGAGCGGAACACGATTATCCAAGAGGAAGTTGAAAGATTATTAAAGTCAAGAATGATCAGAGAGGTTAAGTTCCCAAGGTGGCTAGCAAACGTGGTTGTAGTACAGAAGAAGAATGGGAAATGGAGAGTTTGTGTAGACTACACAGACTTGAACAAAGCTTGTCCAAAAGACCCATTTCCTCTCCCCCATATTGATGCAATGGTAGATGCCACTGCCGGGCATGAAATGCTGACCTTCATGGACGCATCCTCAGGATTTCAACAGATCCAAATGGAGCCTTCTGACCAGGAGGATACCGCCTTCATGACGCCAACAGGTATTTATTGTTATACGGCTATGCCTTTTGGTTTGAAAAATGCAGGTGCAACATACCAAAGATTGGTAAACATGATGTTTAAAGATAAACTGGGGGACACCATGGAGGTGTATATTGACGATATGGTGGTAAAATCAAAGAAAGCTCAGGATCACCTCCAGCATATTAAAGGAGCATTTGACATCCTGGATCAATACAACATGAAGCTGAATCCTGCTAAATGCCATTTCGGAGTGGGGGCAGGAAAGTTTCTTGGGTATATGGTGACGAAAAGGGGGATAGAGGCAAGCCCGGAGCAGATTAAAGCTATCCTGGATATAAAATCACCCTCGAATATGAAGGATGTACAAAGATTAACAGGCCGAGTAGCAGCTCTAAACAGATTTATTTCAAGATCCTCAGAGAAATGCAAAGACTTCTATGATATCCTGAAGAAGAACAAAAGATTCGAATGGGGGGAAAAGCATGAAGCAGCCCTGCAGGATTTGAAACGATATCTCTCAACCGCACCTCTATTGATGAAGCCTGAAAATGGTGAACCACTATCCCTGTACCTTGCTGTATCAGGGAATGCTGTAAGTGTCGTTCTTATAAAAGACCATGAAGGTCAGCAGTATCCTGTTTATTATGTTAGTAAAAGTTTGTTAGATGCTGAAACTAGATATTCTCATTTAGAAAAATTGATACTAGCATTAATTATGGCTTCAACGAAACTTAGGCATTATTTCGAGACACATAGGATACATGTTAAAACAAATTATCCTATTAAAAATGTGCTTAGGAAACCAGAGATGCCAGGCAGGATGGCCAAGTGGTCAGTAAAGTTGAGTGCTTATGATTTAGTATATGAACCTAGGAATGCCATAAAGTCTCAGGCTTTAGCTGACTTTGTGGCTGACTTTAGTAGTGACATTCAGGATGAGGTAGATCTAGAAGTTCAACAGCTAGGAGAATCCTCAGGATCCTGGACATTATATACTGATGGTGCATCTAATGTAAGAGGAGTAGGATTAGGAATACTACTAAAATCGCCACAGGGGGACATATTACCCCAGGCTATTAGGTGTGAATTTCCTGCTACTAATAATGAAGCAGAGTATGAGGCCTTAATTGCAGGATTAGAGTTGGCTAAGAGCATGAGTATCAAAAATCTGCAAGCATATGTTGACTCTCGGTTAATTACTAACCATTTTAATGGATCCTATGCAGTTAAGGGAGAGAAATTAATCGAATATCTCGATATTCTCAAAAAATTAGCAGGATATTTCGATATTTTTATACTTGAACAGGTACCAAGGGAAGATAATGCTGAAGCAGATGCCTTAGCAAATCTGGGATCATCGATCAGGATACCTGAAGGGACACAAATACCAATAGTACATGTCTTATATCCTGCAACGAATCCTTAGGATAAAGAAGTAGCTGGTATTCAGGATCCTGGGGCAGAATATCTTGAAGAGGATCCTAAAACCTGGACGGCTCCAATCATGAAATATCTCAAAGAAAGACACATTCCTGGAAATGAAAATCCTAAGGCATTTAGGATGAAGGTATCACGATTCACTATTATAGATAATATTTTATACAAGAAATCTCTTGCAGGGCCGTATTTGTGGTGCTTGGAGGATCTTGAAGCCAAAGAAGTCCTTCAGGATATACATCAAGGGGATTGTGGTAACCATGCTGGGGGCATATCATTATTCTCAAAAATATTAAGAACAGGATATTATTGGCCAACAATGAGAAAAGATGCCGCAGAATATGCTCGAAGATGTGACTCATGTCAAAGACATAGTAACATACTGCATCAACCGGCTGAACCATTATATCCTATTGTTTCCCCTTGGCCATTTATGAAGTGGGGTATGGATATAGTGGGAAAGTTACCAAAAGCTCCGGGAGGAAAAGTCTTTATGCTAGCAATGACGGATTACTTCTCTAAGTGGGTTGAAGCTGAAGCATTTGTTCAAATAAGAGACCAAGAAGTAGTATCCTTCATCAAGAGGAATATCCTGACCAGATTCGGAGTACCAGCTGAGATAATCTGTGACAATGGCTCTCAGTTCATAAGTAAGAGGACTACTGACTTTTGCAAGAGTTGGGGAATCAAAATGATCACATCCACTCCGGTACATCCTCAAGCAAATGGACAAGCAGAATCCTCTAACAAGATAATTGTCAACAACTTAAAGAAAAGGCTTGGAGCCAAAAAAGGAAGATGGGCAGAAGAATTACCCTTTGTTTTATGGGCTGATAGGACAACGATAAAGAATGAAACAGGTCAAACCCCATTTTCGTTGGTGTTTGGAGCAGAAGCAGTGATTCCAACGGAGATGACAATACCTACTGCAAGATCTATCTTAAGTGATCCTGAGAAGAATCCTGAAGCCTTGAGTCAGGATTTAGACACTATAGATGAAAAGAGAGATGCGGCAAGGCTAAGGATGGCAGCATATCAACAGAGAATATCCAGGGCATATAACAAGAATATTAGAACCAGAAGATTTAAGGTTGGATATTGGGTATTAAGAAAGGCCTTCCAAAATACTACTAATCCTGCCGATGGCAAGTTAGCTCCAAAATGGGAAGGACCATATGAAGTTGAATCAGAAGCAGGGAAAGGAGCATATAGACTCAAGAATATGGAGGGAGATATGCTACCGAGATCTTGGAATGCTATACACCTTAAGCTCTATTTCAAGTGAGTCTAGAATTTAATTTCTAACTCGAGATGGTATGAATTCTTACTTCTTTTAAATGTGTTTGGTGTAATTTGTTCTTTATAACCTGATACTGACTTAAGCATCGGAGGGGTGTTAGCCAAGCTAACACCCACCTTAGTTTACATTTGTTCTGCAAGATATGTTTCAGGATATAGCTCCAGAATATGCACTCGGGATAACTCAGAAGATTAGAGGATTAGCCCCCTCTCTCACGTTTAAGGGATACTGATCCCTTCACAGGTTTAAAGGTATTCACCTTTCTTCCGAATTGGGTTTAAACACCCCGCCTGGAGCGCAAGTTATTCAGGGATAGTTCAAGGTGGCGGGACCAGTCCATGTAAAAGTGGCTGACAATTTCGTTACCATTGGCTATATCCTGAATCCTAACGGTATATGAGGATTGATCACCCTCTCTCACGAAAGGGTATTTTCATACTCTCTAAGGTTTAAAGGTTTTCACCTTTCTAAGTCTTGGAGTTTATACACTCCCGCCTGTAGCGCATGAAAAATTGGGATTTTCCCCAGGATACAAAGGATTTATCTCCAGTACGTCCTTGGGTTATACCCTCGGAACGAGAAAAAATGCTTATGCCATGGAAACTGACATTAAATAGATACTTGAAGACATTGTACACAGGGGACATCCCTGCCAAGATGGTGGTGTAAAGCTAAAAGAATGAAGTTTGCGACTAATGCATTAAGTACCTTGCACTGGGGACATCTTCATTGCAAGAGTTGCAAAGGGATTGAAGTTTGGTAGTAGGTTTATATCCTATGTCTGGTATGATCTTTCCTTTGCAAGCCTCATTTAAATTTTTAATAACATCATGTTAAGTATCTTGATATATATCCTCAAAGTCCTTTTAAGGATATTTGATTGGGATGTTTGAAACTAGTATTGGCTTGAAACTTTGATCATCATCAAAACTTGGTTTTGAAAAGATAAACTATTTTTTACTTTCTAAAGAAATTTTTACAAAATTGAAAGAACGTTTGGAAGATCCATTTAAAAGGCTTCTGCAGTATGTTTCTAAGCATACTGGTCAAGATATTTTGTAAAATAACAGTATGAAATTTTTACAAAGCTAAAACTTACACTAAACAATGCAAAGTAACAAAAAATAAGTCAAAAGATAGTTATATTATTAACAAGTCAAAAGTTGTGCTTTTGGTAAGGCCCATCCGCCAAAAGCACAATTAGTTGTTACCATAATTTTGTAACGGTTGCAGGATCTGTCTCAAAACAGGACCCGTTCACCTACAACCGTTACTATGTTTAAAACGAATTATACTAATTGATGACCAAGGGCTTCATCCTAAAACCTAGGACCCATCTACCTTTGGTCATCATATTGTTCTAGTGCAGGAAAAGTAAATTGTTCAAGGACAGGAAAAGTAAATTGTTTATGCAACCACAACCATGAAATTAAAAAGTGGGCTCCGGACTTGGCACGTATATCCATCATCGCCCACTCTGCTGCCTAAGGGGCAGCACCTTCTTGAACAGCAAGCTCTTTGCCAGCATCTGCCCCAGCATCACCCTCAGGATTCTTCTCAGCACCATCATCAGCATTGGCCACCTCCTCTGCCGCCTTAGAAGGCTCTTCACCAGTATGTTTTGCAGGATGAGCAACGGGATGACCTCCGAGGCCCTGTAGTTTCTCCTCCCAAGCCTTTACATTCCAGGAAGGGCATTCAAAACCCAGATCCATGGCTTCATAAGCCATCCTTATCCTGGCTTGGAGAAGAGAGATGACCACTGAAGTTTTTAGGCTATCCCGGTATGAGCTCATATTCTGCTGATATTGGAGAAGAGCGGCATCCAGCTTGGCTTGAGCATCCTCATTAGCTTTGTGAAGGGCGGCTTGATGTTCCTGAGTCATTGCCTTGTATTTGTCCTCATAGTGCTGGGATTTGGCAGCTGCAATGGTTCCTTGATCAGCTATGGTGGCTTGAGCTTTCTCCAGCTGAATCTGCAACATCTTGTTAAGACCGCTAGCATCTTCGTATAAATGCATGAGGCGATCCAGACCCTATAGATAAAGACACAGGTATTAATGTGAAAAATAAGCAGGATAAAGACTAACATACTTATACAGGATATCGGAAAGAAAATTTTACCTGTTTGAGAAATGAGGTGGCGTCATTGAACCCGTGATTCTCAAGAGAGAATGTTTCAGAAACAGCCGGGGAGTCAGTCTCCTTTCTCTTTCGAGAGCTGGATGCCCTGGTCCTGGATGCCGGAGGGCCTTTGGGAGCAGAAACAGTTTTCGAGGAGGTAGGCTTTGGTGTAGCAGACGATTTTGGCTTGGATTCTTGCTTGGCAGGTTCAAGGCTGGAATAGCAATCCAGCTCATCGAGTTCGAAAGCTTCAAGGTTGACGACTGGTACTACATAAGGGAAGGTATTCTTAAAACTCATCATATTTTTGACAAATAATTGACATATGAAGATATGCTTACCAGACATTTCTGAGCTTGATCTTTGATGAGGATCTGTGAGAGACAGGGAAAAAGTTCTTTCACTGACAGGAAGACGGTAGATTTCCTTGATCTTGGATTCGGATTCTGCGCTAGGAGGCACTAAATCTCTGAAATTCGCTGCATAAAAACATCAGAATATAAGTCCGGGATACAGTTTGAAGATATGATTGGGGATATTCCTAAAACCCTAAATCCTACCCTTGGTTAACCATTTAACCGGTAGATCGAAACCCTTATCAATGGAGTCTCTTTTGACGAAAAAGAATTTTCGTCGCCATCGATCCTCATTCTTGGTGGCTTTAAGGACCAAAGGGCTCTTGATGGAGAACAGAAGATAACGGTGATTGCCGTGAGATCTTAACCGGTATGCTACGGGAAGGTCCTCAACAAGTAGGTTAGGATAATGGCGAGATTTGATTTGATCCAACACTATCAAGATTCGCCAAACCATTGGCATAACTTGGGCATAACTAAGGCCGGTGAGGTCGAAGAAACTGGAGATAAAGGGTGGAAATGGATACCGGAGTCCAAGGGAGAAAGGGTAAGCGAAAAAACAAACCCACTCGTCGGATGATGCATCCGATCGGACCTCCTTGTCAAAGGGGCGAAAGACCGTTCCGGTGGGAAAGGCACCGGAGTCTTTGAGAGCAGCAATATCAGCATTATTGAAACAGCAAATCTCCTTTGCTGGATCGGTGATAAAGTTTTGACTTATGAGGGTTGAGGCTGACCGGTCTGAGCGGGATTTCGTTCGTGGTGCCATGGAGCAAATTATGAAAAATTAAAGAGAGGAGATTAGAAGAGAAGATACCTGTTGCTTGCTTATAGATAAGGATAACCGAGACAAGGAGTCCCTCGGTTAATATAGGATGAATAAAGGGGGGTAAAAAGTAAATAATGCCTTGGAAGTTGCACCGCTGTCATTTCAAGAGTCTAGTCATATTAATTGCCTTGAGTTATGAAGTAAAATTTTGAAATATATCCGTTGGATTGGTATCCCAACCGATATATTTGGGGACAATTGTTAGGGGTCATTTTCTTAACATATGTATCCTGACCAATATCCTGCCTTTGTTTGTTTGATTGTGACCAGGATGCTGGGAGAGGATATTGCTGACATCTTGGGCGATATCCTGAGACTTATTGAATTAACCACGTGCAGGTTAAGGGCAGAGGCTTGCTAACGGTCAAGTGGACTTCTTCTCCTCAAGACTCGGACGAATTTGTTGAGAAAGAGACGTTGAGCCCGAAAGACCAGCTCTACAACGTTCCAAGAAGGAATATTCGGCGGATCCCGCAAGTTTAGGGTAGTTAGTTATTTTATCTTTACTATAAATAGATGAGGTCGGATCAACTTAGAACACATCAATTCACACTTACACTCTCGAACACAATCACTCTCTAGCTGATAGCAAACACTACACTTGTATTTCATTTCCGTTGTAACACTTAGTCGATCCGTACCACATCCTGCACTGTATCCTGATTTTTGAAGCAATTGAAGAACAAGGCAGCTGCGATTGTCAGCTCCCGAGGTTTTATGCCGGCGATCTAGATTGATCAAGGGCTTTCCTCGTACATCTCGTGTCACTTCCTTTACTTTTCGCTCATTATTTGCTCATTGTTTGATCGTCGATACAGCTCAATATCCCGAGCCGTATCCTGAAACTGTTTTTGCAAGTAATTTAATTAACACATTTTTTACACTTACTTCTAGCACACTACCTCACTTAACTAATTTGATCACTTAATTACTTCGGTAATTTTTGACCAAAACAAAAGGGTTGGTGGAGAATGGTTCAAAAACCAGATTTTGGTATGATTGTTAGTTGGGAGATACTCCTTTTATGTTTAAATGGTCATCGTTATTTAACTTAGAGAAGTATAAATGGTGCACAGTAGAAGATAGATTGAAGGGGGTGGGTCATGGACGAGGGGTCCGGTGGAAATGGAACAAAGATCCAGATTCTATGAAGGAGATTGTGGAACTATTTCAGTGCTGTGAGTTCTTGTTTGGAGTCACCTTGGGAACCGGATCAGACAAATGGTCTGGACTGGGATGGATAGAAATGGTTTTTCGGTTAAGGCGATTAAGAAGGAGCTTGCAAAAGATCAAGGTATGGGATTTTTCATAATGAAGTGGATAAATTGGGTTCCTCTTAAATGCAATGTACATGCTTGGAGGGCGGAAATGCATAGATTACCTACAAAGATGGAATTACAAAAGAGGAACATCGTAATTGGGGAGCCGGTTTGTGTTCTTTGTGAAGACGGAGGTGATTCAATCCTACACTTGTTCACATAATGTAGGGTAGCCATGGAAGTTTGGCACAAGATCGGGACTTGGTGCAAGTTACCGCCGATTTTTGCTTTTGATGTCCGAGATTTATTATGCTTATACAAAGACGCACCAGGGGGTAAGCAAGGTAAACAAATTGTTCAAGGTATTATCATTGTAGCTTTGTGGTGTACTTGGCTAGCACGTAACAAGAAGATTTTCAATCAAAGAAATCTCAAGGCAGTGGAGATCGTTCCTCAAATAAAGTCAAGAACGTTCTTCTTGTATCAAAATAGGTTTGGTTGTAATAGTTTGGTTTGGAATGATTGGTGTATGAATCCGATGTACATGTTGTAGTTGGTTGGCTTCCGTCCGCGTTTGCGGGCCGGTTGTCCTTTTTTAATGAAGTTGAATGTTAAAAAAATTCAGGTCGGCAGAGAATCCAGAATGGAAACAATCATGGAATTTGACATGTCAGTCGGCTTGATCTGGTTTCCGTTTAGGATGTATATGATTGATGATATTTCTGAGTTCGTAAGGGTGAAGAACTCGTGATTACGGAGAGAGAGAAGATCGAGATTATGTGTGATGTTATTATGAATGTCTAACCTAAAACCCTCTCTAATCATCTTCTTAAATACACCCAAAGGGAAACCTTTAGTAGTTATTAAGGGTAATATGGTCCATCAACAATTACCAACTAATATATTAAAAGGTATTAGTCATATTTTGATCCAAATAATATAAATGATTATGATGGTCATATATATTAAATACAATATATATATATATAAAATCTTACATTCTCCCACTTGGCCGAGTAATCATTTATTATGAATATTAGATAGGTCTGATCAGAAGTTAATACTCATTTTAGCTTTAAACCAAGAATCGTAGCAGAGAAATACAGTCGTTGAGTCATCATTCAACTTAGGACCCCCCCCCCCCCCATTAGTCATACTACAGCCTCAATTTAAAACCTAACAGTTATGATTAAAATAAGTAAGCCCTTTAAACGTTTGATTTGTATTTATATTTGTCTATATGTCATTACGCTAGCAGAACATATCTTAGAGACATACAAAATCAAAACCGATGAGGAATATTTTAATTAATAGTTAATCATTCATTGTACGATATGCAGTTTTGCATGGCCATTAATTAAAACCCGTCTCAATTATGAGCTCTCTTAATAAGACTTATGGGTAATCGATCTTTAGTTATAAGATCCTTAAGCATATCATGAATGTATTCGATACAAAATTTAGTTTCTTCAATATGTTCATAAACGAACAAGAATTTTCCTATCGAAATTTAATGCAACACCTCTCAACCTGTTCCTGTTTGAGAAAACATGGTAGATGAATTTATCACAATAAATCTGCAATATATTATTATTATTTTTTTTGTCAAAAATCAGTTTAAGGATAATGTAACCAAATTTTGTTTGTGAGGTAGAGTGCTTATGTGTTTGAATAATAACATAAACAATTGTAAAGTGCAAATGACAATGAACACCGGGATTTATACGAGGAAAAAATCCCTTGATCTTTAGAAGATCTCCAGCACAAAAAACCTCGGGTGATAGAAACTACTGATCAACAACTATATACAACTTTGGATGATAATGAGTTCGATACAATGAAATTCTAGGTATTGAGAGCAGTTTGATGTTGCTAGAGTGTGCGGGTATCGTGTGTGTTCTAATTGAGCTCATATCCCCTTATAAAATTGGAAATAACCATACAACTAACTATACGAGTGTAGGTATCCCATGTTCATCCATAACAACCACATTTCAATATGCACGTGCTCATTTGGAGCATATTCACTGATATTTCAGCATAGACCAAGGCCACTTCACCAAGTACCTGCGAATACACATTAAAGATATAAAGAACAATTGTTAGTTTCAAACCGTAACGGATGGTACCGCACCCTTCTGTCCATTCTATGTTAACGGAAGATATTACAGACGAGGCTTTATTCTTGTAGATGGTATCTACCCATCAACATCCCAAAAGCCCTCTCAACATTTCCTGTCTAGTAACGGAACATTTCCCAACAACGACATTTAACATCACTTACAGCAGGTTATCGTTTATTTAACTCAGATTTATCATGTCAAGTACCATCATCAACATAAACAAGAAAACATCATACTTGCATTATTTCATCATATTACATATCTTTATGTTCAAGATTTATGTTTGTGTTCTTTTAGTGTTCTTGTATAAACCAACATGATATATCTATTAACCACCAAAATATGAAGTAAACAAGGTTTAACAAGAAACTTACAACTAGCTTAAAGCTAGGGAAGAAACAAGATGAAAATGTGATGAATAAAAGCACACTAGAGAGGTCCTTCAAGATCCGAGTGTTCCACATCTTCTAATTCACCTTTGTGCACCTTGAAACAAGCTTGGAATGGAAGGATGAGGGTTGTAAGGGATGGTGTGAAGATTGTGGAGTGTAAGAGGATGAAAGATATGAAGTGATCTAAAAAAAATCTATGCCACCATACTTGTAGATTTCTTACAATATCTTGGCCATATTCTCAAGCAACATATCTAAATAAAATAAATGATCAAATCTAGTAATTAGATCATGTGGGTCGATTTCTAGATATGGGGAGGGGGTCTAAGTGTAACATTGAACTAACTAGTACACTACAAAATCTTAGCATATCCAAGGAAGATCATTTGGAGATTACATGTGATCTTACTAAGATTGAGAAGATCAAATGGGATCTAGTGAAATCTTGGAAGATTTAGGGAAAATCTTGGTGGGTCCATGTTTGGGCCGTAAGTAATGAGGGGGGGGGTTATATGTAACTTTGAATGATAGTAGGTGAATAGTTGGAGGTTAAGTGTAATATCTAGTGTATTATGTGTATGACATATTATATAATGTGCTGTAATATCTAGCTCATTCATTTCCTGTCGAGGTAAAGGTTGCAAGAATCAGCAAGAAAAGATGTTGAGAGGGCTTTTGGTGTTTTAAAGGGTAGATGGAGCAAACTAAACCGCGCGGGTCGTGTGATGAATAAGAAATCATTGCACAATGTGCTAATCAAAGAAGACGGACATGCAATATCTCCAGATTGGGTACCGAATCCTCCTAGACAAGTTCTCGTACCCGAAAATATCCAACAAGACTTGCATGATGAAGAAATCCACTTTCGGTTGAGATACGATTTAATTGAACTTGTAGATTCTTTAGGTTTGGAATTTCCTGATTTGGATGAGGAGTAGATTTTCTTTATGTATGTTTTTATTTTTATTGTAGTCTAAAATATTTCAAGAAATATTGTTTTTAATTTAAATGAAATTTATAATTCATAATTTTATTGTTTTATTGTTAATTTATTTTAAAAACAAAAAAAAAAGTTGTGAGTGATGGAATTCCATCACAAGTGATGGAATTCCATCACAAGTGATGGACATTTCCACTAAAATCCATCACTAGTGATGGAATAATGTTTGATGACATGGCGGAACTTGATTGGAAGTTGTGAGTGAGTGATGAGTGATGGGCGCCTCTACCCCCTAACACTATTTCGATAACTTTTAGGTTTTTAATTAAGAAACACAAGTTTTGCATTTTAGGTATTGAAGAAAATACAAGATTTAAAATGGTTATCTAGCGGCGTGCCTAGAAAATAATTATAGGGGTAACATTTCAAAAAAACTTTAACGTACTTCATACAATGTGACGTAGTTCATACAATGTAAACGAAACAAAAATAGCAGCACAATAATAAATTTAAACATATACCTAAATGATTTCTCCTCTACGGTTTTTGAAAGTTTGAAATCGATCAATGATATCATCTTCTTTTACTTTATAAAAAGTTTCTTTTTCGACCGCACAAATTAGAGCACTGTTCAAATACTCCCCACCTATTCAATTGCGTAAATCCGTCTTGATAAGCTTCATTTTTGAAAAACATATTTCAACGGTTGCAACGCAACCGGTAAAACCAACGCTAGCTTCAATGTTCAATAAACCAAATGAAAAGTTGCATTTTTTTCCGGTTTCCACCATTACACTAGCAATAGGTGGTCATCGGAGGAATCTGAAAGAAGATCATTCAAATCGATGGTATTTCGTGTTGAAGGACTTGAAGCCGAAGTAACATTTGGATTGAGACCCATATCTTCATTTTCTTGCATATCAATATTAATATTTGAACTTGGACCGATATCTTCATTTTCTTTCATATCATCAACAATATTTGAACTTGGAGTTGGACCCAAATCATCATTTTCTTGGAATTTTCGTTTAAAAAGATTTCTAATATGACATTATTTTTTCATATTCAAAGCTCCCTAATTTTAGAAGAAAAATAAAGTTTTAACATAAGCGTAATGAATTGCGCATAAACGATTCCAATTGCATATAACTACATAGCCCTAAATTCTAATTAAATCAATTGCACATTACAATATATGCCCTAAATCCTAATCAATTCCAATATCCACATAATACCAATATATTAAGCATAATGAATGTAAATTTGTAAAAGATAATCAATCTATACTATATAATAAAAGAAACCAACTTTGAGACACATGTCATTCATTGGAGCCATCTATTTTTTAGTTTTCTCATCTTTATCTCCTACTTAGTTATAGATAATTAATATTAATTAAAAGATAATTATAAAATTAAATTTAAACAATTCCTATAGGAGATAATATAATCTTTTGAAATATTTATTAGATTTCAAAATTATTTATCTTGACATTAACAAAAGACGTACACTAAATATAAATTAATATAATGTAAAGAGTTAAATGCCATTTTAGTCCCTGTGTTTTGGGTTATTTTGCCAGTTTAGTTCAAAAGTTTTATTATACATAAGGTTTATAAAGATATAATAAGATATAACTTTTTATTGATTGGTATATAAAATTACATGTGCTCAACTCATACAATACACGAGAATCTTAAATATGTAACTTTTTTCATTATTTAATATCTAAAATAAAATTTACTCAACCTGTATAATACACAAAGTTCTTAAAGATATAATTTTTTATTATTTAATATATAAAATTACATTTATTCAACTCATGTAATAAATGAGATTTTTAAAGATATATTTTTTATTATTTGGTATATAAAATTACATTTATTCAACCCGTGTAATAAATGAGGTTTTAAAAATATTTTTTTTATTATTTGATATATAAAATTACATTTAATCAACCCGTATATTATACGGGGTTCTAACCTAGTTGTAAATAAACAATTCCAAATAATCAAATCAATTTGCTTAAACAATTAGGATAGGACTATAGGAGAATACCCACATTAGACTAGAAAATACTTAAATAAGCCCTAGAATAGAGATGAAAACGGAGCTGAACTGATGAAGGTGGACTAGCGGAGCAGGGGGCGGCCGGCGGCGGCGCACGGGAGCTTGGGTGGCGGACGGTTGCTTGTTGGTTGTTGCTCAGATGGTCGCCTGTGCTTGTTGCCTTGTTGGTCGCTGCTCCGATGTTTGTCTTCCTATTATTCTTTTTCTCACAATTCACACAAAAGACTCACAATGAACACATAATTGGACTTTAGGCTTAATTGTTAGATGAGTTTTAGATGTTGGGTATTATTTGGTATTTAATGTGGGCTTGTAATATTATTGAAAAGGGGTAACATAATTCTTTTAAGAGGCAACGAAATCGAAAAACGTAAAAAAAATCTTTACACTACCGACGAGCGTTTAAAGGGTAACGGAGGCTGGCCCTTGTTAAATGGTATGTCCGCCCCTGGGTTGATCATAACTATTAATTTGATGATTCGTGACCATCCACAAGTTCAAAATTTTACTTTGTTAAAGGATAATAGTTTACCTATTTTATTTTAATCAAACTTCAAATTCACATGTTTCTTTTTCAAAGATAACAATACATCATTACTCTAAAAGAAGTGACTTTGTCAAAAACGTAATTAATTTATGGCGTTAAAAGAAGATTTAGACTAATCTTTTGAATGATATATCACTTTCTAAAATTTAAGAAATAGTATATGCATGCCGTCATCCATGACTCGATTCAAAAGGCAAAAGTAATTCCATTTTCGCTTTTAAAAGGGGTTGATCTGGAATTGATGTTTTTTTCAATGTTTTTCTTTTTAATATGAGTAAATTGCCATTTTAGTCCCTGAGTTTTGTCCAAATTTGTCACTTTGATCCAAATAGTTTTTTTTTCCCCTCTGGGTCCCTGACTTTTACATTTTGTTGCCATTTTGATCATTTTGTCTAACTCCATCCAAAAACCCAGTTTGTAACAGGGGTATTTTGGGGATTTCCTTAAAAAATGTTTTTAGTTGCCATTTTGATCCAATTCCAAAAAATCAAAAAAATTCCAAAAAAATCTAAAAATAAAAAAAATTCTAAAAAATCATAAAAATTCTAAAAAATTCAAAAAAATCTAAAAATAAAAAAAATTCTAAAAAATCATAAAATTTCTAAAAAATCCAAAAATCATTAAATGTTTCGGCATGAACCGTTTCGACCCGTACCGTTTCGAACCCGTACCGTTTCGACGCGAAGCGTTTCGACCCGTACCGTTTCGACCCGTACCGTTTCGAACCGTACCGTTTCGACGCGAACCGTTTCGAACCGAACCGTTTCGACCCGTACCGTATCGAACCGTACCGCTTCGACCCGTACCGTTTCGAACCCGAACCGTTTCGACGCGAAGCGTTTCGACCCGTACCGTTTCGAACCGTACCGTTTCGACGCGAACCGTTTCAAACCGAACCGTTTCGACCCGTACCGTATCGACCCGTACCGTTTCGACCCGTACCGTTTCGAACCCGAACCGTTTCGACGCGAAGCGTTTCGACCCGTACCGTTTCGACGCGAACCGTTTCGAACTGAACCGTTTTGACGCGAACCGTTTTGAACCGTACCGTATCGAACCGAACCGTTTCGACGCGAACCATTTCGAGCCCGTACCGTATCGAACCCGAACCGTTTCGAGCCGTACCGTTTCGAACCGAACCGTTCGCGTCGAAACGGTTCGCGTCGAAACGGTTCGGTTCGATACGGTACGGGTCGAAACGGTTCGGTTCGAAACGGTACGGGTCGAAACGGTTCGTGCCGAAACATTTAATGATTTTTGGATTTTTTATAATTTTTATGATTTTTTAGAATTTTTTTGATTTTTAGATTTTTTTAAATTTTTTGAAATTTTTTTGATTTTTTGGAATTGGATCAAAATGACAACTGAAAACATTAGTGATTAAGTACAAATTGGGTTTTTGGATGGAGTTAGACAAAATGATCAAAATGGCAACAAAATGTAAAAGTCAGGGACTCAGAGGGGAAAAAAAACTATTTGGATCAAAGTGGCAAATTTTGACAAAACTCAGGGACTAAAATGGCAATTTACTCTTTTAATATTAAAAATTAGGGAAAATTCATTAAAAAGCAAATTTGCTTAATTGCTTAACTAGAATAAAAAAGTATTGTAGAGATGACATCTGACACTCCTTATCACTCGGATTAAAGAGCATTTTGATCCTAAAACCCAATTTTTCATCCTTTTGTTTCTTAAAATACAACACAAAAAAATCTAGTTAAAAAAAGCATCACAAAAAATCAGTACAAAAAAAATTATCACAAAAAATACAGAATAAAAAATTCAGCAAAAAAAATGTGCCACAAAAATCTAATAAAAAAATTCAGCATAAAAAATATTATAAAACATAGAAATACAACACAAATTTTAAGCTTTTTATATGTTATTTTTATATAGCAATATAATACAAAAATTAAAGATAAAAAGATGCTCAATCTATTATGGAATTTAAAATAAAAAAATTGTATATAAAAGTTATGAACTTTTAAAAAATGAGAGAAATTAAAAAAAAGTAACCATAAATGGTTATTTCAAAAATACCCTTAGACCATTATTTTTTCCTACGTTTCATTTTAGCTGTTAATTTAAAAAATTATAAGTTCAGATATTTTTCTAGCCTACTTAGAAAAATTAGCTTTTTATTTAATCATTGCCTCGCTAAAAACATCTAACTAAATAGGGATGAGCACAGTACCCGTTTGGTACCGAAAAACGGTAAAAGTGGGTATCGGTATCTGTACCGAATATACCCGGTATGGTTCGGTACTAGTAGAGTACCGATTCGATACTGGTACCAAATGCTAATCCCTATAACTAAATATATTAGTGGGAGTTACGAGTAACATCTGACCAAACATATAGTTTTCTATATAATAAATAAGGATGATCTTTTCTATTTTGTGAGAAAACTTAAATATGATGTTTACAAAATCGATAACCATATATTTAGGGCATGTTTGGCTAAGCTTTTTGAAACAACTTATTGACTTATTGGCTTTTTGAAAAGTCATAAGCTCCAAAATGATGTTTGGCAATGAGGGTGTGTGTGAGGGAAAAAGCTAATAAGTCAATAAATCACTCAATCCTGACTTTTCAAAAAGCCAATAAGTCAATAAGTTGTTTCAAAAAGCTTAGCCAAACATGGCCTTATAACTAGATTAGAAATTTGTATATTATAGAGGATTCTACATTAAAAATGGTATAATTAAATGTTGGAAATTTGATGAAAATAGCATTTTTCATGTGGGGGATTGTTGGAAAAATATGTGAAAATAACATTTTTCACAAATATAGGAAAATGATTTTTTCCTATTTTGGGCTAGAAATAAATATAATAAAATGAGCGGGTTTTATATATTTATTTGTGGGTTTGTGTTCTATGTTGGAAGACCTTCGCAACGAACTAAACCACGTCCAAAACCGAGCTAAGATGAATGAGATATCGATGCTCAAAGTTGGGTGGGTGTTTGGAACATTCAATGCTGAAACAAAAGGGAAAGTAGCACCTTGTCCCACATCGGATGAGAGATGGAACTTAAAGGGGTATTTAAATGGGAACTCTCCATCCTTATTGTTTCATGGAAGCACACACTAGTGTCCTCGCGAAGGGTGCGGAGCACCCTAACTCGCACTCGCACACGCGCGCGTGGCGTGGGCGATGAGGCGCAATGTGGCGCTTTGATGGCGCACTTTGCACTTCGCACGCTCGCATCGGCGCGACTGTGTGGCGCGCTCGTATAGTCTCACAGGTGACGTGGCGCACGCGCGCATGGACTTGAGCCAAGAGGACGCACCGCGCACGGTGACGTGGCGCACGCGCGCATGGCAGTGAGCCAAGAGGACGCACCGCGCAGGGCGTGCACACCTGGGCGCGCGCGCACCAGTGTGGCTTGCGCGCGCGCACGCGCAGAAGCTTCCAGCATTGAATGATAGAGCAGTTTCAGTCCAGCTTCGTAACTGACGAGTTAACTAGCTTTGACTGAGAATTAAATGACGTATTAAATTGCATTGAAGACATTTAATGCAATTTAAACCTCTCTTTAATTCGTTTTTGACTGTTTCGACTTAGGAGCTGTATAAATACAGCTCCATACCTAGCAGAAGAAAATCACCAGCTACACAACAGCTTTACCAACTTCTTCTCTACTTTCTCTGATCTTTCTTCCAGCAAGTTTTCAAGGTAACCTTCGGGTTGTAGGTGAACTCCGGCAGTACTACTGCTCCGGCTGTTGTACCCTGGGAAACAAAACGAGTACTCTTGGGAGACTCGGAATTTGTTTTAAGGGAAGCGTGTTGAACACGTGCCTCAGCCTTCTTCTTCATCTAAGTTCTTGTATTTCTTTTATTTCAGTTGTAATTGTACTGTAATTTTTGCTTTCTTAATTTTGTATTGTAATCAGTTTAATAAAAAAAAATTTGTTTATTTATTTTTATTTTTTTTATTTATTACGCGAACGGTTCCTACAATCTTAAAACAAATTTTTAAAACCGTTCGTGTATCAAAACCATTCTGTTTGTGATTCAAACGAGTTTTGTTTTCACTCAGTTTGTGTTTTAAAAACAGATTTTTTTTAGTTTTCTTCTTCAAAGGAGCGACTTTGGTTGAAAACTTTTGTGGTTACATTTTAGTTTTTGTCCTAAAAAGTGCTAAAACTTTCTGATTTGGTCTTCAAAGTTGGACTTAGAAGCCAATTAGTAAGTTCTAAAAATTATAAATTTTCTGTTTTTTTGTCTTCAAAGTTGGACTTAGAAGCCGAAACAGTAAATTGTGGTAAATTAAAATTTAGTAGTTTCCTTCTGGTTTGTGCGTAAATCAGAATTTTTTGACTAAAAATTTTAATTTAAAATTTTTTCAGCATGTCGAACGAAAATGTCAACGTTAACAACACCTCAAATGTTGTGACGGGAACCCCTCTTAACGCCACCACTGTGGGAGCGTCCACAGTGGCCAATCACGCTGAAAGACCCGAGAAGTTCTCGGGTCTACACTTTAAGCGGTGGCAACAGAAGATGTTCTTCTACCTGACCACCATGAACCTTGCGAGGTTCTTAACTGAATCCGCTCCCCAACCTGCGGAAGGGGAGACCAGCGCTCAGGCTCTGAGCGCGGTAGAGGCTTGGAAGCACTCGGATTTTATTTGTCGAGGCTATGTGTTAAACGGGCTTTCGGATGCATTGTATAACGTGTACTACAATGTCAAGACTTCCAAAGATCTTTGGGATGCCTTGGACAAAAAGTACAAAACGGAGGATGCTGGCACAAAGAAATTTGTGGTAGCCCGTTTTTTGGATTTCAAAATGGTTGATTCTAAAAGTGTTATGAATCAAGTCCAAGAATTCCAAATTATACTACATGACATCTTTGCGGAAGGCATGACACTTAGCGAGACATTTCAAGTGGCAGCGATGATTGAAAAGTTACCTCCTGGTTGGTTGGACTTTAAGAATTATCTTAAACACAAACGAAAGGAGATGACTTTAGAGGACCTTATTGTTCGTCTTCGGATTGAAGAGGGCAATAGAATTGCCCTAAAAGGCAGCCAGGCGCAAACACTTCTGCTAGCGCAAATTTGGTTGAGCATGGGCAATCCTCTAAAGGCGCAAAGGGTAAGGGGAAAAAGGACAAGGAGAAAGCAAAGGCTAGCAAACTTGGACCGAAGAAAGGGGTTGTGAAAAAGAAACCTCCAACGTTCCAAGGGACTTGTTACAACTGTGACGAGCCGGGGCATCGGGCTAACCAATGCAAGAAACCAAAGCGTGAGCGCGCGCACATGGTGGATGAAGACGGAATGCCTTTAGTGGCAATGATTTCCGACAAAACCGCAATGTTGGATGAGGTCAATGCTGTGACCAACACTCCAAAAGGATGGTGGATTGATACGGGAGCGACCCGTCATGTGTGTCCAGATAGGAGCCTTTTTACCACCTTCAAGGAGCTTGCGGGAGATGAGAAGCTGTACATGGGAAATGCAGCCACCGCGGACATCAAGGGTGAAGGAACGGTGATTTTGAAGTGGACTTCAGGGAAGGAGCTCACTTTAAGCAACGTGTTATATGTCCCAGACTTGCGCAAGAGCCTAGTCTCGGGTTGGTTGCTTAATAAGTTTGGATTTCGTTTAGTTTTTGAGAGCGATCAATTTGTACTAACTAAACGAGGA
The DNA here is from genome assembly GCA_030545235.1 of Helianthus tuberosus. NCBI lineage: Eukaryota > Viridiplantae > Streptophyta > Magnoliopsida > Asterales > Asteraceae > Helianthus > Helianthus tuberosus. The sequence continues at coordinate 23,040 of JARYGA010005355.1, forward strand.
ATGTATGTAGGCAAGGGCTATGCCCAAAATGGTATGTTCAAATTGAATGTAATGGCTGTGAAAAAGAACATGAATAAAATTGCTTCTACTTCTACTTATATGCTTGAGTTTTCTGAATCGAATAAATGGCATGGTAGATTAGGTCACGTAAATTTTAATTCAATACGCCGTTTAATCAATTTAAATTGCATACCAACATTCCATATTGATTCACACTATAAATGTGAAACTTGCGTAGAATCCAAACTTACAAGAACATCATCGAAATCGGTTGAAAGAATAACCGAACCTCTTGATTTAATTCACACTGATATTTGTGATTTAAAAGCGGTACCCACAAGAGGTGGAAATAAGTACTTCATCACGTTTATTGACGATAGTACTAAATATTGCTATGTATATTTACTAAAAAGTAAAGATGAAGCAATAAGTAAATTTATCTTGTATATAAAAATGAAGTTGAGAATCAACTTCAAACGAAGATAAAAGCTTTGCGAAGCGACCGAGGAGGCGAATATGTTGCACCTTTTGCCGATTTATGCGCAAAAAGTGGCATTGTACATGAGTGTACACCTCCTTATTCTCCACAATCAAATGGCGTGGCGGAACGAAAGAACCGCACATTGAAAGAAATGATGAACGCCATGTTGATAAGTTCTGGGGTGAGCCAGGAAATGTGGGGGGAAGCCATTCTCTCGGCCAATTATCTTTTGAACAAGATACCATTGAAAAAGAGAGACGAGACTCCATATGAGTTATGGAAAAAGAAAAAGCCTTCATATAAATACTTGAAAGTGTGGGGGTGCCTAGCAAAGGTGATTGTACCACCTCCTAAGGCTCTTAGGATAGGACCCAAAACGGTTGATTGCATATTTATTGGATATGCGCATAACAGTAGTGCACATCGATTTCTTGTACATGAGTCCAAGAATCCTGATGTACACGTAAACACTATCATGGAGGTGAATCCTAACGTTGTATCTTACTTTGAAAATGTGTTTCCTTTGAGAAGACAAACACATACAACGTCATCAACACCTAATTTTGAAGTAGGTGAAAGCTCATCTAGTCGAGTTGATGAGGTAGTTCATGACAAGACACATGAACAACCTGAGGTTGAAGAAAGTGATCGTAGGCGAAGTAAAAGGCCAAGGATTGAAAAATCCTTCGGTCCAGACTTCGTTAGCTATATGGTTGAGGGCGAGCCCAATACATATCGCGAAGCGGTTTCTTCTTCAGAAGGACCTCAATGGAAAGAAGCAATAAGAAATGAAATAGATTCTATATTGCAAAATCATACTTGGGAGTTAGTAGATCTTCCACCTGGTTGCAAACCACTTGGATATCGTTGGATATACAAAAGGAAGATGAAAACTGATGGAAGTATTGATAAATACAAGGCTAGGTTGGTGATTAAAGGATTTAGACAAAAGGAAGGTCTAGATTACTTTGATACCTACTCGCCTGTGACGCGCATAACCTCCATTAGATTGGTTCTTGCTATAGCGGCTTTAAGAAATTTGGAAGTTCACCAAATGGATGTTAAAACCGCATTTCTAAATGGCGATTTAGAAGAAGAGATTTACATGGAGCAACCTGAAGGTTTCTCCGCCCCAGGTCAAGAGGGTAAAGTATGTAAACTCGTCAAGTCTTTGTATGGCTTGAAGCAAGCACCAAAACAATGGCACCAAAAGTTTGATCATGTCATGATTGACAATGGATTCAAAATAAATGAGTGCGACAAATGTGTTTATTTCAAAGACACAAATGAAGGTTATGTGATTTTATGCCTTTATGTAGACGATATGCTTATCATTGGGAGTAATGATAAAATTATCAAAGCTACTAAAAGCATGTTGAAAGCGAGATTCGACATGAAAGACATGGGTTTAGCGGATGTGATTCTTGGGGTAAAGATCATAAGAACCCAAGATGGTCTTGTGTTAAGTCAATCTCACTATGTGGATAAAATTCTTGAAAAATTCAACTCGGAAGATAAGAGTGTAGCTCGAACTCCAGTTGATACCTCTCAACATCTCAAGAAAAATAAAGGAGATGGAGTTGCTCAGTTAGAGTATTCAAGAATTATTGGCAGTCTCATGTATCTAATGACATGTACTAGACCCGACTTGGCTTACGCGGTGAGTAGGCTAAGTAGATACACCAGTAATCCGTGCGCGGATCATTGGAAAGCTATCACGAGGGTGCTTAGATACATAAGATACACAAGAGATTATGGACTGCATTATACCCGACAACCAGCAGTGATCGAAGGATACACTGATGCAAACTGGATATCGGATAATAAAGATTCCAAATCAACAAGTGGTTACGTATTTACACTTGGAGGAGCTGCTATTGCTTGGAAGTCTTCTAAGCAAACGGTCATAGCAAGATCCACAATGGAATCTGAATTTATCGCCTTGGATAAGTCAGGCGAGGAGGCGGAATGGCTACGTCAATTCGTGGAAGATATTCCAAGATGGCCAAAGCCTTTGCCAGCCATATGTGTACATTGTGATAGCCAATCAGCGATTGGTAGAGCTCAAAGCTTGATGTACAATGGCAGATCAAGGCATATGCGACGTAGGCATAACACGATACGACAACTACTCTCAACGGGTGTTATCACAATTGATTATGTGAGATCAACGGATAACATTGCGGACCCGTTTACAAAAGGCTTAAGCAGAGAGTTAGTAGAAACGTCGTCAAGAGGAATGGGACTAAAGCCCGTGGTAAATGGGAATATGAGGGAAACCTAACTTAGTTGACTGGAGATCCCAAGATCTAAGTTCAATAGGACAACTTAATCATATTACCAAACGGAGTCACTGTGGGGGAGTACCCCAAACTAAATAAAAAAAGGGAGTTATTTATACTTCCTAGTCCATTCCAATCAGTGATATTGATGTGAGGCTAAGCATATTAAGGTTAACGATTTCGGGAAATCAAATAACCATGATGCTTTTAATGATTCAGGGAATCACCTATGTTAGAGAGAAGTAGGGTCGCTTCAAATGGATTTGTGGGGTGCGCAAATCCTAGAGCTCTCGCGGAACCAGGCCAGTGTTCCAGGACCATAATAGGACACGACAATGAGGAGTTGGCCAAACCAGGGAGAGTATTGTGTGAAGTGTATTGTCGTTTACACAAATGGGGGTATGTTCAAGGACATCGCGTCTACACACCGCTAGTAAGCTAAGTGCGCTTCACAAAAGAAGGTTCAAAGGTTAAAACCTACCTATCTTGCAATACTCAACTGTCGAAGTTTATCGTTGAAAAGTGTAAGGAAAAGATCCATTTCCATACATGTGGGGGATTGTTGGAAATTTGATGAAAATAACATTTTTCATGTGGGGGATTGTTGGAAAAATAGGTGAAAATAGCATTTTTCACAAATATAGGAAAATGATTTTTTCCTATTTTGGGCTAGAAATAAATATAATAAATTGAGCGGGTTTTATATATTTATTTGTGGGTTTGTGTTCTATGTTGGAAGACCTTCGCAACGAACTAAACCACGTCCAAAATCGATCTAAGATGAATGAGATATCGATGCTCAAAGTTGGGTGTTTGGAACATTCAATGCTGAAACAAAAGGGAAAGTAGCACCTTGTCCCACATCGGATGAGAGATGGAACTTAAAGGGGTATTTAAGTGGGAACTCTCCATCCTTATTGTTTCATGGAAGCACACACTAGTGTCCTCGCGAAGGGTGCGGAGCACCCTAACTCGCACTCGCACTCGCACACGCTCGCGCGCGCGTGTGGCGTGGGCGATGAGGCGCAATGTGGCGCTTTGATGGCGCACTTTGCACTTCGCACGCTCGCATCGGCGCGACTGTGTGGCGCGCTCGTATAGTCTCACAGGTGCGCGCATGGACTTGAGCCAAGAGGACGCACCGCGCACGGTGACGTGGCGCACGCGCGCATGGCGTGCACACCTGGGCGCGCGCGCACCAGTGTGGCTTGCGCGCGCGCACGCGCAGAAGCTTCCAGCATTGAATGATAGAGCAGTTTCAGTCCAGCTTCGTAACTGACGAGTTAACTAGCTTTGACTGAGAATTAAATGACGTATTAAATTGCATTGAAGACGTTTAATGCAATTTAAACCTCTCTTTAATTCGTTTTTTACTGTTTCGACTTAGGAGCTGTATAAATACAGCTCCATACCCAACAGAAGAAAATCACCAGCTACACAACAGCTTTACCAACTTCTTCTCTACTTTCTCTGATCTTTCTTCCAGCAAGTTTTCAAGGTAACCTTCGGGTTGTAGGTGAACTCCGGCAGTACTACTGCTCCGGCTGTTGTACCCTAGGAAACAAAACGAGTACTCTTGGGAGACTCGGAATTTGTTTTAAGGGAAGCGTGTTGAACACGTGCCTCAGCCTTCTTCTTCATCTAAGTTCTTGTATTTCTTTTATTTCAGTTGTAATTGTACTGTAATTTTTGCTTTCTTAATTTTGTATTGTAATCAGTTTAATAAAAAAAAATTTGTTTATTTATTTATTTTTTTTTATTTATTACGCGAACGGTTCCTACATTAAAAAATATATATATAAACATCTCAGAGCTGAAATTCATATATATGTATTAATTTGAAACATATAGATGAATAGTGCTACACTAAAAAAATTTTTTGTTTATCTTTAACTTTGTCTTTTTGTTACTTTTAACCTTTAACTTTCCGTATTAACTCTTACGACCATTTAACTTTTTATCCGAGTTTTACGTCTTTATTTTTATTTACGTATCGATATAAAAGTTGATTTACGTTTCGACATAATTTTTTTGGGTTTTCTCAACTTTCAGTATTCATACTGACAACCCTTTAACTTTCTAAATACTTTTGTAGTCGGTGATTTTTTTTTTCTTTTTTTTTTACTTTTAAACTTTAATTTTCAGCATTGACTCTTACAAACTCTTAACTTTCTAAATACGTTTTAATCGACTTTTACGTCTTTATTTTTATTTACGTGTCGATATAAACTTAAGTTGACTTACATTTCGACATAATTTTTTTTTTGTATTTTCTCAACTCTTAGCATTGACACTGACAACCCTTTAACTTTCTAAGTACTTTTGTAATCGTGTTTTCTGGTCGATGTAAAACACGTGTCGACATACTTTTGTACTTAACTTTATTTTGTAAGTGTTCTCTTTCGACTGCTATATCGGATCAAAAATCGAATTGGCCCGCCGCGAAGCGCGGCTGTAACCCACTAGCTACATATGTAATAAATGGTAAAAGAAAGCCATAACCATATTTCATAAATTTTCAAATACCTATTTATATAAAATGCAATATATAACTGATCAATTCATCAAACTCATCAATAAGCAGGCTTTTATAACCACTGTCTAATTTTTTTTACTTATAACCCAAGTTCCTAAAAGTTTATATTTTGGAAACAATTAAATCAAAATTTCTAAAAAGTATAAAAGTATACCTCCACATATTTTTCAAGCAACTCATTTGTATTTTTTTAATTAATTTAATATTTTAGCCTCACTAATGTCAAGGATATAACTCCTATCATATTATCAAGTTATCCTATACAATTTTTGATGTACATTTGACATATATTGTTTCATTCAAAAACTATTCTCTTCAATCTCATCAAAGGCATCATCTTTCAAGATTGTAATGATTTTTCTAATAACATTCTTACTACAATTCTTGCATGTATCAATGTATCATAATACCACACCATAAGATATCTTGAGGTATACATTTAATAGTTTCAAGCAGTATCACTTACTTAACCTATATAACGTGTATATATACTCCCCCCAATTGTGGCCTAGTGGTAGGAGACTTGGGTTTTCCAATGGAGACTCAAGTTCAATTCTCACTTGTGTTATATTGGGGTGGATATTGGGCAATGATGGTGACAAACCCACCGAGGGGGGTTCGATCTTGAGCCGCACCCCGGTTTTCATCCGGCTGTTACTTCAGCGAGGCTTCTCGTGTGGAGGCAGTACGGTTTCCGGGGGAACGCCGTAACCAAGTCTGGCCAACCCAGCGCGGGCCTGGTTAAGACAACGTAAGTCTGGGCAGACTTGGCTAGGGCCGCCGATTAGGCGGTGTGACATTGGGTCACTAAAAAAGAAAGTCACCGTTCAAAAAAAAATATAACGTGTATATATGTTTAGTTTTCATTAACTTTAACTATGTCGATTTGAAAGTTTAAAATTTAAACATACCTAAATTAAAATATTTAACAGATAAAATATATAAAAAATATATGGATAATAAAGTTAAAAAAATTGTGCGTATTCTTAAATAGTTTATTTTAATCAATACCATCATTATGAAAAGTTTGATAACAATATATGCATATAAAGTTAAATTTGAAATTTTATCTATTATCATAAAATATGAATATGACTATTTGACTTTATAAAATTTTTTGAACGTCACACTCGTTATAGCAAACAAAAAGAAAAGTTAAAAAATATGTTTCATACGGTATTACCGTGTTCGTTAAAAATCTATTTAGAGCTAGAAAAGTAATCTGGTTAAAGTAAAACAAAAAAAATATATTAATTAAACTACATGGATTATAATGAAAATTTTTACGCTAAATGCCGAAATAGATTAAAAGATAAAAAAAACATTATTTATCTTCTTGTAATGTATAGAGATAATATAAAAAGTATATGAACTCTTTTAAAATCAAAAAGTGTATCAACCTATTTTTAAAATTTCAGATAAACTGGTAATAAGTCTCGCGCGCGTTGCGGCGCGGGTACATCACAAACATCGAATGGATTAGTCCAAGCATTATGTGATGCGTTAATCATATGAAAACACGCGTTTCGACGTGACCAATTGAACTTGAAGTAACCTATATAAGCATTGCGATTGGATCAAAACGTAATGTAATTTATACCGCACAACCATAACATATTAAAAGAAAAATTGAAACGTGTAATCAAATGAATTAGAGCTTAAAAAAAGAAACCACAATTTGACTTCATTCGGCATAGAACAAAATTTAGGAAACGTACATAAAATAAGCATGAAAAAGTAATATATTTGACTTGACTTGTTTCCAAAAACGTTTACGAACGCAGACCAATTAGAACTTATACCGACACGACATAAAAATATGCAGTAAAAATGCTTTATTTTTAATGAAAATATATTATATTTAACCTGACTTGTTTCTAGAAAAAAGTTTGCGTTGAAAATAGACTAACTCAAATTTATACCAATACATACATAAAAATATGCACGTAAAAAATTAGTCTTTATAAAGTAAAGAAACAATAGCGGTAAACAAAAGGAATTAACGACCGAAAGTTATTGAATGAAAAATAAAATAGTAAAAAACTTAATATAGTAAAAACGTATATTATATATTCAATAAAATCCACTTCTTACTTTGACTAATGGTTTTTAAATTTCACTAAAGGGTATTTATGTATATTATATATTCAATAAAATCCACTTATTACTCTTGTTAAATAGTTTTCAAGTAGTAAAGGGAATCCGAGGAAACAACAATCCCTTTGAAATGAAATATATATGCACTGCAGATGGAAACAGACAATGAGAAAAAGGACCAAAGAAAAAAAAAAGTGAATACTTGAAGGGTCAAAGGAAAAATAAACAAAGGGATACAACATGTAATATGCACCGACATTTCTTTTTAATATATAACTAGTTTTTTTATGTCGCGCGTTGCGGCGAAACCGAGCAAATGATAATGTAAAACAAACGTGATTTGAAAATAAAACATGTTGTTTAGAAAGTCAAACCACTAAAACGGTTTAGTTTATCATCATACCATTTTAGAATAGCAAATAAATACTTTATTTAGAGTACAACTTCGTTTTTTAACAAAACTTATAACAGAATGTTGGGGAAAAATCAAGCACAACTACGTACTTAAATATTTAGGAAAAAAGTATAAATGTAAATTATTAAAGAAGTATCAAATTAATCAATAAATTAATATATGTTCCAAAAGAGAAAAAAAATATTAAAAAATGGTATAGAAATGTATGGTTTTAAAAAAGAGAAAAAAAATTAAAACATGTTATTAAAAGTAAATATAATAACAAACTATTATAACATATTAAATAAAAGAAAACAAAAAACTATATATTATTATAAAACTAAAGTTACTATTCATCGTCCTTCGTTAACAGATGCCAAATAAATACTTTATTTAGAGGACAACTTCGTTTTTAACAAAACTTATAATAGAATGTCGGTGAAATAATCAAGCACAACTATGTACTTAAGTTTTAGAAAAAAAGTTATAAATGTAAATTATTAAAGAAGTATCAAATTAATCAATAAATTAATATATTTTCTAAAAAAAAGAAAAAAATTATTAAAAAATAGTATAGGAAATATATGGTTTTAAAAAAGAGAAAAAATTAAAAATATGTTATTAAAGGTAAATATAATAATAAACTATTATAAAAATTTAAATAAAATAAATAAAAGGAAAACAAAAAAGAATATATTATTATAAAAATAAAGTTACTATTTATCGTCGTTCGTTAACAATATTTATATAATAGTCATAAGACCCGCGCGCGTTGCAGCGCGGGTACATTGCAAACGTCGAACAGATTAGTCCAACCGTTATGTGATGCGCTAACCTTATGAAAACATGCATTTCGAGTTATCCGGTTGAATTCAATGTAACATATAGCTGCACTGCGATTGGATCAAAACATAACGCAAATCGAATTTATACCGTACAATCATAACGTATTATATGCGACCCGACTAACTTGAATTTATACCGTCAAGTCAAAAACTCTCGAGGGGTGAAAGTGGCATTTTACAAAGTTCATAAAAAGTTATGGGGTTAAAAATTACATTTCTTAAACTTAAGGACTAAGAGAGGGTAATAATAAGATCTAACAAAGTTAGGAGTAAAAAGAAAACTATGACAAAGTTGAGGGTATAAAGGACACTACCACAAAAATTGTAGAGTAAAAAACAAACTAAGATTATTTATGTTTAAAAAAGATGTGGCAAGCCATTGTAAAAGTCAACTATAGCTGCTTTTCCATTTGATTCAAGATTCTGCAAGGAGCTCAAA
>JARYGA010005356.1:0-85664 GCA_030545235.1 Helianthus tuberosus
CCCGGATGAATAGAATAGCGAGACTTATGGGCTTCATCCATAAGCAAGGTACGAAGATCATCCTGGCTTGGGACCCACAAACGGTCCATGAAGTAATACGATCCATTGTCCTTCAGTTTCAGAGCAGGTGTTATGTGATAAGGAAATTCCTTATCCATCAAACCTTGTGAAACACAAGATTGTTGAGCTTGAGAAATGCGTGCTTGAATATCAAATCGAGCTTGAATAACAGATTGAACACGTACACAATGAAGCTTAGTACGTTCCTTACGACTCAATGCATCAGCTACGACATTCGCCTTACCAGGATGGTAGCGAATTTCGCAGTCATAGTCGTTTAAAAGCTCAACCCAACGTCGCTGTCTCATGTTGAGTTCTTTCTGATTGAAGATATGCTGAAGATTTTTGTGGTCTGTGAAAACCACACATTTTGTACCGTACAAATAGTGTCTCCAGATCTTGAGAGCAAAGACAACTGCACCCAACTCAAGATCATGAGTGGTGTAGTTCTTCTCATGTATCTTCAACTGCCTCGATGCATAAGCTATGACTTTGTTCCTTTGCATAAGAACACAGCCAAGACCCAATTTCGATGCATCACAATACACAACAAAATCATCATCACCCTCAGGCAATGATAGAACAGGCGCATCGCAAAGCTTCTGCTTCAGGTGTTGAAAGGCTTCCTCTTGTTTGTAACCCCAATAAAAGGGCATTTTCTTCTGAGTTAGAGCAGTTAGAGGAACTGCAATCTTCGAGAAGTTTTCTATGAAGCGGCGATAATAACCCGCTAGACCAAGAAAAGAACGAACTTCGGTAGGAGTAGTAGGTGTATCCCAATCCTTAATCGCACTGATCTTGGAGGGATCTACCTGAATACCTCGTTCGTTGATAATATGCCCCAAAAATTGAACTTCTTTAAGCCAAAATTCGCACTTGGAGAATTTGGCGAAAAGTTGCTCTTTCTTTAGGAGTTCTAGGGTAAGACGAAGATGTTGCTCGTGGTCAGTTTGCGTCTTAGAGTATATCAAGATGTCATCAATAAAAACAATGACGAACTGATCCAAATAAGGTTTACAGACCCTATTCATTAAGTCCATAAAAATAGCCGGAGCATTAGTCAAACCAAATGGCATGACTGTGAATTCATAATGCCCATACCGAGTACGGAATGCTGTCTTGGGAACATCTTCTTCTTGCACCCGAAGTTGATGATACCCAGAACGTAGATCAATCTTCGAGAAATAGGAAGCGCCCTGTAGCTGATCAAAGAGATCATCTATGCGATGTAGGGGATATCGATTCTTGATGGTAAGCTTGTTAAGCTCACGATAATCGATACACATCCTAAAAGATCCATCCTTCTTCATGACAAAAAGAACGGGAGCACCCCAAGGTGAAAAGCTAGGACGGATAAAGCCTTTGTCAGAGAGCTCCTGAAGCTGTTTAGACAACTCTTGCATCTCAGATGGTGCAAGACGATATGGAGCTCTGGCAATGGGATTTGCACCAGGTACGAGATCAATGCGGAACTCGACTTGGCGTGCTGGAGGTAGACCAGGTAAATCTTCAGGGAACACTTCAGAATAATCCCGAACGACAGGAATATCTGAAATAGAATTACCCTTGCCTTTATCTTCTGTAACATGTGCTAAGAAAGCCACATAGTTCTTCTGCAGATATTTCCGAGCTTTAAAACAAGACATGAGTTTGAGACCACCGGCAGGCTTCTCACCTTGAACCTGCAGGATCTCGCCTGTCGAAAGCGGCACACGAACAATCTTCTTAGAACAAACTATCTCTGCGTGATGCTTGGATAACCAATCCATTCCTACAATAACGTCGAAGCTTCCAAGTTGCATAGGCGCGAGGTCAATAGGAAAAAGATGGTCGTTAAGGTTCAACTGGCAGTTACGTAGAACAGAATTAAGAACAATGGGTTCACCACTAGCAACTTCTACTGTCAAAGGTTTTCCTAGTTTCGTTCTAGACACGCGAAGCATTTGCTCAAAAGATAATGACACGAAACTCTTATCGGCACCAGAATCGAAAAGAACAGATGCAGGCTGATTATTAATAAAGAACGTACCGTTCACCACATTATCATCCGCCTGCGCCTCTTGGGCATTCATGTTAAAGACTCGGCCTCGAGCCGGAGCCTGATTCTGGTTCTGGTTCGCCAGTCTTGGGCACCGATTCCTATAGTGGGTCAGATCCCCACAATTGTAACAAGCACCCGGTGGGTATGGTGGTCGTGCAGCTTGACCCTGTTGCGGAGCAGGAGGCTGTGCAACTTGTTGAGCCGGGTTTTGAACTGCGCGATTCTGAGCAAACCGACAAACCTCGGCAAGATGACCTGACTTCCCACAGCTAGTACAGAAACGGCACTGATGTTGCGGCTGATGGTGACTGTTGCAACTATTGCACAAAGGTGCATTCCCTGTATAGGGTTTCTTTGCTGGAAGCTGTGCGGGTTGGTTGGGAGCTACCTGGTTAGCTTGGGCAGTGATAGCAAAATTTTGGGAAGCCTTACGCTTCCTTGACCTCTTCGAAGAACCAGAGTTCTTTCCATTCAAGTTTTGACCTTTCTTGCTATCACCCTTGTCAGCCGACTGTTTCTTGCCCTTGTCACCCTTCCTGTGTAACTTGTTCTTCCTGATCTGCGACTCAGTCAGCGTCGCTGATAACTCGATTGCCTGACGGAGTGTGGCAGGGTTACTACCAGTAAGAATATCTTGTACCGAGTCAGGTAGGCCGTCGATGTATCTCTCGATAGCCTTGTCGAGTGGGGTAACCATAGTCTGGCAAAGCAGACTCAACTCTTCAAACCGATCAGTATAAGCCCTGTGCTCACCACTATCTTGCTTCAAATCATCAAATTCCTTCTCCAAAGCTCGCTGCTCATGACGAGGACAGAATTCCCTCATCATAAGGGCTCTAAGTTCAGCCCATGTCTGTGCAAGAGCAACTTCTGCACCCCTGTCTCTCATAATCCCGTTCCACCATGTCAAAGCCCTCTTCTGAAATACGCTCGAAGCAAACTCAACTTTGCGATTATCCGGACATTGCACGTGGCGGAAAGTATTCTCACTGCTCTCGAACCACTGAAGAAGCCCAGTCGCTCCTTCAGAACCACTAAACTTGAGTGGTTTAGCCTGATTAAAATCCTTGTATTTGCATGGAACATTGTTGTTGTTGTTATTGTTGGCTTGGTTCAATTGAGCAAAGAGATTTGGAAATTGAGCAGCCATCTGCTGCGCAATAATTTCTGCCAGCTCGGCAGTTGCTATCAGATGTCGAGGAGGCATTCTAAAAGAGGAAAACATGAAAGGAAACGAGTGAGATGATTGGATGAAAAGAATGAGATGATAAAAACAAGAATTGCAAACAGCATAGATGGTGGTCATTCGTCCGTATCACAAAGCAAACAAACGACACACAGTGACTAATCAAAGTAAATGGATCAAAAATAATGTATAATGAAGACATGCTCGCCTATAAGTGAACACTCATCCCAAGAATTCCCAGGTAAGCACAACTGGTCTCGCGTCTGATGAGATGTATACGAAGTGCTTGCCTAGACAGAAAACCCAGAATACAGGCATTCACCCGTCCAGTTTGCACATGTTCACATTATTTAAAACCCAAAACGTTTGACGGGATTTTGAAAATTTGAAGGCACAAGGCCAAAAACCAAACTGAAAAGGGTTCAAAACCATATAACAGAGGGTTCAAAACCTTACAATTGAGGGTTCAAAACCTTGTAATAAATCATTCAAAAATAGATGATTGTTTTTCAAAAATCGATTCGGAAAATTTTTGGCTTTTGTTCTGATAATCACCTAAGGATAGGTGATGTGCATGTTTTAAGATCTAAACACAAATAATTTGTGTTAGGGTCCTAGAAAAGTTATAGTCTAGGTCAAAGCATTACTAATAACCTAATTCCCTATAACCATTGGCTCTGATACCAACTCTTCTGTCACACCCCGACCGCGTATAACAACGAACCGCGGCGGAAACGCCGGGGAGTGATCGCGACAGAATTAATTGTTTCATAACCATGGCATACAAAGTTTTATTTATTTATTAAACAAGGGTGTTACATTGTCTTGAACAGTAAACAAAAGAGTTTATAACATAATTAAACATAGTCTATCTTCTTTTAAAGTCTCTAAGGCACAGGTCCGCCCTAGTATCATGATCAACATCCTACGGAAAAGCTCCTGAAAACACATGTGAAAATAGGTACGTCAGCATAAAAATGCCTGTGAGATACATAGGTTTGTGAAAATAGGATTCATGACTTGTATTTGAGAAAATGTTTAGTCATGAACCTTGTAATTTGCTTTGTCTTGTAAATCATTTGAAAAACGATAAGATCAGTTGATATGTATAAGTAAATGTAAGGTTCAATGAATAACCATGTAAAATGAGTTTGTATAAGATAAGTTGGTTGTAAAACAATGTCTTATGAAGAGTATGTTATTTGTATAAAATGTTATATGCATCAAACTGAAATTATTCAAATAACGTTACGCTATGTAATATTATACAAACACTTATATATAGGAAGTACCAGCGGCGTATCCACCATGTTTGTATCATATTACACACATATCGTTACTTAATCACTTAATCAAACCAAACCATCAAGAGGTAAAATGTTCATGTACAAACCAATTGTCAAGTGTTATTGTGTAAACTATATCAAAATGTCTATGTCCAATGTAAACCACCAAATGTGTATATCAATGTCAAAATGTTTATGTTCAATGTAGATCATGTAATGTGTAACCAAAATGTCATGTATGGTAAGTGAAATGTATCAACTAAACCATATGTAAAATGCACAACAACAAGGTATTGAAGTAAAACACAGTTTAAATCAAAGTCATGTTGTGTGTAACAAATGCATGCTATACTGATACAAACATTTATGCGGTATTGTTAAAATGCATACATCCAAGCCTTGAGACTGTGGCGATAAACCCTTAAACAAATTAAAGATTTATCTAAGTTATGTATATCGAATTCGGTCATTCCTTTCTGTCCCCTATCCCTGGGATGTCCGGAACGGGAGTTGTCAATTCCTATGGTACCACTACCTACTAACGAACGGCGTGATCATTGTTAATGAATGTATTGTCCCATATTAAACAAACCAAATGTCATAACAAAATGTAAGCATGTGAAAACGATGCACTAAGTATGTAATCAAATGAACATACATAGCGTGAAAATGTCATGTAAAATGATGTACTAAGTAATGCACACAATGGGCACACCTAGCATGAAATGTAATGTAAAACAATGTACTAAGTAATGCACACAATGGGCACACCTAGCATGAAATGTAATGTAAAACAATGTACTAAGTAATGCACACAATGGGCACACCTAGCATAAGATGTAATGAAATCATGTACTATAATGTACTAACGAACATAGCATGTATATGATGTGAAAACAGGAAAGCATGAAAGTAACAAGTAGGCACATGTGTTCCACCCCAAAACGTTTGGAAAACAGTAAAAGAGGGGTCTATGTACTCACTTGAGATTGCTCAGTTGTCTAAAGATGACCACCAAGTAATGTTATAGATCACGGAATCAAACGGCACCTAATATAGGTAACTATGTTAATAAACCGGACCTAAATCGGAAGATTGGGTAGCATTAGGGTTTGTAAACCAAATGAGTGTAGGAACTCATGTGATATGGTTTAACAAAGCCTACATGCTAAATGAAACTTGACCTAAGTCTTATCGACCCATTACGATCCGTTTAGGTAGCTTATGCTACTTTAACGCATCGTGCGCGTAAAACGCGTTCGGAACGCCTAACCAGCCCTATGACAAGTGTTATATGCCTAAACATGTTACATAATCAGTTATGTGACAAAGGTTTAGGTTACATATGCTTAATTACCAATCATACATGAAAAGGGTATTCTGGTAATTTACCTAAGGCATATAAACTACCTATCATACAACTACTTAAACGATGTGACCATAAGGTATAACCTCGAAAGGTTATTCCCTACACTATGGTCACCTAATGTATTTGGTCGGATCCTAATGATCGACCAAACTGGGTCGAGTTCGAAGGTATAGGCGATTTATTAGATCGCCTACCCTACGACTCTAGACAACGTGGTAATCAGTGGGCATAGTCCCAAGGGACTATGACCAACGTGATTACACTCACGTTGCGAAGTTCAAACGAACTTCGCATTGACCATTACTGGTCAACGCTGAAAGTCAAACAAAGTTTGACTTTCTGACTCGAAAAGCAGTAAAATAAGGAAAAGAACGAAAGAATACTTACGAAGGGTCCCCGAATGCTAAACTTGATTCGAAAATCTCAGGTATGAAACAAATGTTTCAACTTAGAGTTTCTCAATTCAAGTTTCTAGTGATTATGAACAATGGGGGGTGGGGTATTTATAGTTTTCGTTGAACCGTTAAGATCGTTTCATGGAAAACGTGTCTTAATCCCATCCGTACATTTGTTGCAAAGTTGTGGTGGTTAAAAATGATGTTTATCAGCTGAAATGTCAAGTTGCAAGCTTGTGGTTGTGGTTAAAACAGCTGGATCGTGCTGACTGTTCGTTGTTATCTGATCAGACAGGCGGACGCGGCCCGCGTGAGAAAGATCAGAAACTGAGGCGGGCCGCCTGACAGTTGCAGATCAGAAATTACATTTTTGGTCCCTGTTGTGTATTCAGCCCATTTCCGGCACTTCTAAGGCCCGTAAAGACAAATTTAAGGCCCTAAAATATTGCCTAAACATTGTGGACATGAAACATGTTCAAAAATGTGTCTGATGTTGGTTCGTTTGGCCGTACGAACGCGATGTTCGCTTAATTACGACGAAATGCGCACAAGCGCGAAAAATGATCCAAATGACGCAACGAATGGATTTTTCTTAAGGCGAACACTAAAATATAATGTAGTCATGCTTTCATAAAATTTTGGATGTCCGGATGTATTCAGAACGTCAGTTATGCGCGAAAATGCAAACTTGTGCACTTTTTGACACTTTTAGTCCCTGAATGACCCAAAAGTTTATTTTAGCACACCGAACCCCTCAAAGCCTATTTCTAAGCTATGTAAAGGATATCTAAGGTGTGTTTAACTTATGGTTATGTTCCGGAATGTTCGTTACAGTTCAAATTGACATACTTTCGCAGTTTGTCATATTTAGTCCCTGTAGTCGAATTAACTTGTTTTTGCCATACCAAAGCCTTTAAAACTTATTTCTAAGTTATGTAAAGGTTATTTAAGGTATGTTGAGTATATGTTGATGTTCCGGAGTATTTCTCGCATTAAACTGAGTACGTTTACGCACTAGTTTGCGTATAACTCTCCAGAAAGTGATGTAGAGTTTGGAATTGGATAAAAGTCAAAACATGAAAAATATAAAACATAACATAACAAAACAAACATTGTGATCAAATAACATTGTTTTATTGATAATAGAACTGTTCATAATGATTACAAGCACAGTTGTTACATGGTAGTCCCAAAAGAAATAAGGTCATATTTAAGCGGGATCAACAGGTGCAACATCAAGCTGTCTCAATAGGAAAAGGAGCTGGCTCAGGAGCAGACCCTAGATCGTGTAAGGGTGTGGGATCTCGATCAGGTGGTAGTGCAACAGTCATAGTGGTGTCGTCGTCCGAGTCAGTAGCAAAAAAGCGGTAACCTGACCGTCTGTAAGGCCGTAAATGACGTAGACTCAAAGGAGTCTGAAATCGGGTGTATACTAGAATCAGAGGGTAGCTTGACAACAGGGGTCTCAAAAGTGAAATTTGTAATGACGTTCTCATCTAACTTTCCCTCATCATGGGCGTTATCGGAAGGACCATCAATATCACGTCAATGTCGTTATCAATTGTTTGTCAAGTAGCCAACCTTCGGAAGGAATGTCCACAAGAGGCGCATTGTCGAGGATCGGAGCCATGGTGTGCTTACCAACGGGATGACCAGTAATGAAGTGGTCATGGGCCAAAACAAGAATGACAGGGGGATCTTCGTCAAGGAAGCCATCAACAAGGGTAATTCATCGCCAAAGTCTGGTAGCGCAGATGGTTGGAAGTCGTCCTCGTCCTTGGTCAGCATGTCAGGGTCACTCTCAGTGTCTGACATAAATATCTCCAGCGCAGGTACAGTCTCATCATCTGTGGCGGTGGCCGTAGGGTCGTCATCATCTGACAATTCGTTCCTTGAGGAAGGTGACGTGTGTGCCGGTACATAATAGTCATAGCATGCATATTCACAGTAATTTTTAACACTTTGTGTATTGGAAATAAAGACAATTCATAATGTAATCATGTATCCACATATTCGTCCTAGACTTCTCAGACTATCCCACTCAGCCTCTCAGACTGAACTCCCTGGTCTCTCAGACTAACTCCCTTGTCTCTATGACCAAATCTCCCCAGTCTCTAAGACCAAATCTCCCCAGTCTCTAAGACTAACTCCCTAGTCTCTAAGACCAACTTTCCCAGTCTCTAAGACTAATTCCCTGGTCTCTAAGACTAACTTTCCCAGTCTCTAAGACTAATTCCCTGGTCTCTAAGACCAACTTATTCTCCCCAGTCTCTAAGACTGATTCTCTCTCAGTCTCTAAGACTGAACCTCCCTCAGTCTCTAAGACTGAACCTCCCTCAATCTCTAAGACTGAATTATAAACATAAATTTTGAAATGTGTACTTGTGCCTTTTGTTTGTAAAAATGTTTGTTCCCTGGATCTGGACGTTTTGTATATGCAATGGAAACATGTCATAAAACGTATTCGTGAGAGCCCTAATGATCGTAGTCTAGACTCGAGGAAGGCTCGCTCCCACGTTTGTTACGCTCGGCTGTCCACCAGTCGAGGGCTCTTGATTGAAATACTCATGTAGCGCATGTGGTATGAAAATGCTCGGGGCACCCACTCTGACGAAGGGTAACTTCGATGGCATCAAACCACTGAAGTAACTGATATACATCTCCTTCGTCTATGAAGACCATCGGGTCACAGGCTTTGAACTGCTTGTAGGAGAATATAGACCTTGACGCGTTGGTCTTAGAGTCTTTTGATGTTTGAGAGTCGTTGAGGGATTGAAGCTGCGAAACGATTTGAGGGATAACCTTGGCCATTTCCTTGGACACGAGTGAGGCGATCCTCTTATCAGCGTTTCTTCGAGCTTGACGTCGCGAGTTGGAAGCGTTCGACGACATCTGGCCAAAGAGAGAGATTTGGAGTGAGATCCGATCATAATGATTTTTGAGTATGAGATGCGATTGAGCATGTTCAAAACTTGTCATAGTTGATACAGTAATACGTATTCACATAGGAGCCACATAGGAGACACGAAATTCCTAGATTCTCTCGTATTCACATAAGCGTATGCGATCGTACATCGTATATTAGATACGTATATACTTATATACTTGTATAGATAGCGCGAGGACGCGTTTAAGAGGGAGAGTACTTTAGTATTGTTGCGGACATTCGGCTCTTGTTTTAGATTGCGATGGCTGTGCGAGTTGTGCATACGTAAAGCGGGGAAGTGAAAATCGGTAAATAGGTAAATCGATAAAGCGTAAAATTTTCAATTGCAAACATATAAATGTAGTTAATTGCATAAAATCGTCGATTGCAGTCTAGAAAATAGATAGAGTGCCTTGCGTTTTAGACATCGACTACCCAAAGTGGTTCAACCATTCTCAACAAGTTTGAACACACACTTTTGCCTAATAGACTATGCCCTCGCCGGGATGCCGCTACGGCATCCGTCCTTCTAGTTACTATGTGGCTCAAGTCATTGGTACAGTCGAGACTTTGGTGAGAGCTTTTAAAAACCATTTTAAGGAGTGGAACGAGTCATTAAGATGCGGTTTTCACCCCTAACTTAACAAATTAGCTCCTAGCTATGGTTGTGCTCACCGAAATAAATTCAGGAGTTCCACCGGAAAGAAATGGAGATTTCCGTTGAGATGTGGATATCACCCCTAACTCAGCGAAAGGTTCTCGTGCTAAGAATAATGCGCTGAGTTAGCGATCTTATCTAGAGTTCTTGGTTTTCACACCTAATCTCGACACAATCACTCGTTGGTGTTATGCGAGTATCGTCAAACGTCTGCGTTGTGTTAGCCTTAGGAAAGGAAAAGTAGATTTTCGGCCTTAGGAAAGGCTCCCTTCGTACGAAGCTATAGTATGTGGGTCCGTACGAAGGTGTAGTATAGCATTGCAAGTTCGAACGAGAGTATAACAACATGTAGGTTCGCACAAAACCCCAAGTGGGTTCGTACGATGGGTCTGTTGGTGTCACACCCTGACTTTTGCGGAAGCGTGATTATGGTGTGACTTTCTTGTTATCATTGCATTCAACCATATCAAACAACTATATGATAAAACCAAAGATTTGTCATCCATAAAATGAGTTTAAAGCATAACAACCTTGTCTAAAACATAGACTTCGAATTCAAGTTTTACAAGCCATATGAATTGTGTAAAAGTTGGCTAAGGACTCGTCAGAAAATATTAGTTGTAATCAAAGTTTGGAAGACGTGTCTCGTCCAGGATTAAGACACACTGACCAAACCCAAAGACCATGGATGACATCTTTATACTTAGCATGACTTGAAACTCCAACGCCCGCCAGATCCATACTTAATTTCCTGAAATACACGTGGTTTGAAAAACATCAACAAAAGTTGAGCGAGTTCATGTGTATGTGTATGAATAAGCCTTTAAAGTGTGTCTGTATATATGTATGTCCCTGGTATGTAGCGGCCCCTCTGGAGGAACGACATAGTCACCACATGCAGCCACTCGCAGGCCCATGGGCGGGGCTCGCAACACCCAATAGATCTATCACTCATGCCCCTCGGTCCTTATACAAGGATTAATGGTCTTAAGACAATAGCCTACCAATTCACGTGATCTAGCAGTACATTCCTTAGCTAATCATACCATGTATAAAAGTGTCTGTAATAATGGTAACATGTATTTCACCCCCGAAGTTATAAAACTGAAAACAGTTAAAAGAAAAGGGGGACATGAACTCAAAATAGTGCGTCTCCTGTATCTTACTCAAATCTCCGGTCTCGTCAGCAAACACGACTCCCTACAATGTACTAATGTCTATTAGACGATCGGGCCGTGCCTTGCCTTGCCTTTGTATTTACGGGTTTAAGTTACGTTACTTTGATATTATTCCATGTTTTAACTTCTTGTTAAAATCATAATAATTATTTTAACTTAAGTTTTGTTTTTAGGTTTTGGAATAATAGTTAGGCAACTATTTCGTATCCATACTTCTCAAGTATTTTATATGCGTATTTCCTTCCCAAGGATGGGGGTATTTATACATGTATTTTGGTAGTTCCGGAAACAATATATTTTTAAGTCTAACATAGAAATATATATATATAACTCCCTGTCAAAATAATGTATTCCAAAATATATATACTTTTCCCAAAAATAATATATTTTTACTTCTTTAGTTTCCAAAATAATATTTTTCCAAAATATGTGTGTAAGAGTATTTTCTGGAATATTTTATAAGTTATGTCTTTGCGTTTGGTTTCACAATATCAAGCGTATAACTTAAATATTTATTCCGTGTGATTTTTTGTATTATTTTGGAGTTGTAATGTGACACCTGTGTCAATTCAACCATTAAACAAATACCAAACCAATGAAATATTGTATTTCATTCTTGGGATTTGTATAAATATGTGTATCATTTACACATATCAACTCTTGTTCGATTTCGGGCTCTAAGTCATTTTCTGGAAGGTTATACACGCACTGAAGCGAAAATATAACAAGTTTAAGGCAACAAACACTCCGGAATAGTGACATAGGATTATCGTACCTTAAATAACCTTTACATAACTTAGAAATAAGTTTTGTAAGGTTTGGTATGCCGAAATCAAGTTTATTAGCTTACAGGGACTAAATTCGACAAACTGCAAAAGTATGACAATTTGTACTGTAACGGACATTTCGGAACTTGATCATAAGTTAAACACACCCTAAATATCCTTTACATAGCTTAGAAATAGGCTTTGAGGGATTCGGTGTGCTAAAATAAACTTTATGCTCATTCAGGGACTAAAAGCGTCAAAAAGTGCATAAGTTTGCATTTTCGCGCATAACTTACGTTCTGAATACCTCCGGACATCCAAAAATTTTTGTAAGCATTAAAATATTTTATTTTAGTGTTTAGCATAAGAAAAATCCATTCGTCGCGTCATTTGGATCGTTTTTCGCGCTTATGCGCATTCCGTCGTAATTAAGCGAACATCGCGATTGTACGGCCAAACGAACCGACATCTTAGATATTTTTGAGCACATTTTAAGTTCCCTATACTTTAACTTCATTTTAGAGCTTTGAAATGGGGTTAACGGGCCTTAAACGTGTCGGAAATGACTTTAATGCATGACAGGGACTAAAATTGTAATTCTGCCAAAGTTGATGGCTTACGGACCGTAAGCCGTCCCTTACGGTGCGTAAGGCTTCCCCAGATCTGCAGAATTGTTGCAAACAACTGTTTGCAGCTGTTATACACTCACTTTTCACTTGCAAACGGTTTTTACAACACCATGGGCCATTTCTATGGGCTCTAATGGTATTAGAAAACAAGGGGCACACTTGGACGGCCTAGATCGAAGCACGTTTCCCGATGAACGATCCTAATGGTTGTACGAAAACTATATATACCCCTTGCTCTCATTTGTTGCAACCCACATTGATCTGAGATTTTCTCTAAGTGGTTGTGATTATTCACTACCTACCGGAGAAATACTTGGAATCAATCTTGCGGGGACCCTTTGTAAGTGTTCCTTCATTCTTTTTATGCGTTTTTAGCTTGAAAGTCAAACTGCGTTTGACTTTCTGCATTGACCAGTTTATGGTCAATGCGAAGTTCGTTTGAACTTCATAACGTGAGCGTAATCATGATGGTCATAGTCCCTAGTGACTGTACCTACTGATTACCACGTTATCTAGGCTCAGTGACGAGTCGTAGTTTCGGGCAAAATGCGTGTTCTCACGTATTTTGTAACCAAACTACTTTTAGGTATCAAAACCGTTTGTTTTAATACCAACCCTGTTTTCTAACTTTGTTAAACATGTTTTAACATGTTTAGCTCGTCACTTTAGGTTTAGTGCTTATATAGGGTCGTAAGGGTAAGCGATCTAATCAATCGCTTATGCTTTCTAACCCGACCCATTTGGTCGATCATTAGGATCTGACCAAACACTTTAGGTGACCATACTAGTATAGGGAATAACCTTCCGAGGTTATACCTTATGGTCACATCGTTCGAGTAGTTGTATGATAAGTAGTTCTTATGCCTTAGGTAAATTACCAAATTGCCCTTTTTACTTTAAAATTCATTTTAAGCCTATGTAACATAACTTTTGCCATCTAAACTGAATTAACAACAATATTAAACATGTTAATGCATATCTTACTTTTCATAGGGCTAGTTAGGCGGTCCAAACGCGTTTTACGCGAACGACGCGTTAAAGTAGCATAAGCTACCTAAAGGGTCGTAATGGGTCGTAAGCACTTAGGTTAGGTTTCATTTTAGTATGTAGGCTTTGTTAGAACATATCATATGAGTTCCAATACTCATTTGGTTTACGAAACCTCATACTATCCGAACTCCCGAGTTAGGTCCGGTTATTTATGTAGTTATCTATATTAGGTGCCGTTTGATTCCGTAATCTTCTAGCTTTGCTTGGTGGATATCTAAAGTCTATTGAGCAATCTCAAGTGAGTTCATAGACCCCTCTTTTACTGTTTTCCAAACGTTTTGGGGTGAAACACATGTGCCTACTTGTTATTTTCATGTTTTCCATGTTTTCATATCATATACTTGCTATGTTCATTAGTACACTATTAGTACATGTTTTACATTACATTTTCTGCTATGTATGATGACTTGGCATGCTAGCATATTGTTTTACATTGCATCTCTGTTGCATATGTTCTCATAACATATGGACACATTATTTACTTCTCTACCTTGTATGTTCACTTAAGCATACTAGGTACATTACTTTCATAAAACATGCTTACATTTGATATATCATTTGGTTTGTTTAACGGGACTAAATTACATTCATTAACACCAATCATGCCCCTTGGTAGTAGGTAATGGTACCATAGGACTTGACAAATCCCGTTCCTAAAACCCTAGGTTTGTTTGGGTGGAAGGAATGACCGAATCCGAAAACATTTCTTTTGATAACCTTCACTCTATGGTTATCCGTCTGTCTCAAGGCTTGAATGTAGGCATTTAACATTACCGCATAAATGTTGTATCAGTAAAGCATGCATTATTCTACAAAGCATAACTTTTGATTTATTCAAATACTCTGTTTTGTACATTTTTGCTTGTGGTTTAAGTAGTCTCATTTTACTTACCATACATGACTTTTGTTTATACATTACATGGTTTATATTGACAATAGACTTGGTTTTCTCATAAACATTTGACAATTGGTTTAAACATTACATTTTGATGGTTTTTACATATACATTTGACATTTGACTATACATAAACATTTTTACATTGATGGTTTGTTTTGGTAAGTGATTTAAGTAACGAGACGTGTGTAGTATGATACAAGCATGGTGGATACGCCGCTGGTACTTCCTATATATAAGTGCTTGTATTATATTACATGTCGTAGCGTTATTTAAATCATTTCAATTCGAACTTATACATTTTACACAAATGACATATTTTTCACAAGACATTGTTTTACAAAACAACTTATTTTATACAAACTCATTTACTCGGTTATTTATTTAACCTTACATTACTCTTTTACATATCAACTACTTTATCATCGCTTTTCATCTGATTTACAAAACAAAACATTTTACAAGGATCATGACTGACTTTTGTTAAACAACTTTTTCTAAAACTTATAAGTCATGAATCCTATTTTCACAAAACCTCTGTATCTCACAGGCATTTTTATGCTGACGTACCTATTTTCACATGTGTTTCAGGAGATGATGCATAGGATTGATCAAGATACACTTAGGTGGACTCGGGCTTTAGTGACAATAAAAGATGCAAGACTAGTTAATTATGTTATGTTTCTTGTTTGTTAAGACATTGTAACTACTTTTGATTCAATAAAGCAAAACTTCAATTTCCATGTGTTATGAAACAATGATTCTGTTACAACACTCCCTGACGATTCCGCCATGATTTGTTGTTTTATGTGGTCGGGGTGTGACAGAAAAGTTGGTATCAGAGCTCATGGTTATAGGGAATTAGGTTATTTGTAATACTTTGACCTAGTCTATAACCTTCCTAGGACCCTAACGTAAGTTTACTTTCGCTTAGTCATAAAACAAATACCGTCACCTATCCTTAGGCGACAACTACAACAAGATCATAAATTTCAAATCCGCTTTGAAAATCAATCATCTGTTCTAGGATGATTGATTACTAGGTTTTGAACCCTCTAAGTTTTCAAATCTCGTCAAAGTTTGGGTCTTTTGATGTGAACACGTGCAAACTGGAAGGGTGAATGCCTGTACTCTGAGTTTTCTGTCTAAGGCTAGAGTGTTCGTACAAATCCGCAATATCGGACCAGTCACTCTTACCTGGGAACTCTTGGGGTGAGTGTTCACTTATAGGCAAGCATGTTTTCAGCAATACATTATTATGACCCGCTTGCTTTGATTTGTCACCGTCTCATTTGTTTGCCTTAGGTAACAAACAAATGATCGCAAATTCAATGTGTTGCCATTTTGTTTTGATTTTCCGATAACCTTTCACTTGTTTCTTCCTATGTCTTTCATTTTCTTCTAGAATGTCTCTTCCTCTCAGCAACGGTCAAATGGCCGAGCAGGCTGCCAAATTTGCCCAGCAAATAGGCAAAGTGACCCTGAAGACTGTCGAATTAGCTACTGCCATGTATCGACTCCAGAATGAAGCCACGCAGGAGCCATCACAGAAAACAGAAGCCAAGCCTTCACCAAAACCAAAGAAAGGTAAAACTTCAAAGACTTCTCCAGTCGTTGCACCAAATCAAGCAGGATCTAGCCAAGTGGCAACACCGTCTGCTAAGAAGCAATACAAGGGAACGGCACCGTTATGCGACAAATGTACGGGGCATCACCAAGCTCACTTACAGAGTCGTTTGTGTGTATCATGTGGGTGAGTTGGTCACCTGGCAAGTGTTTGTCGAACTAACCCGAACCAAGGTGGTCCAAATCAACCACAAGCTAACCCTGTCCAAGCTCGCTTTCCACCTGGATCATGCTACAACTGTGGCAAGATGGGTCATTTCGTGAACAAATGCCCAAAGCTTGCTAATACAAATATGACCCTCGGATGAGCAGTTGGCTGAGTAGAAGATGTTGCTGTCTTATGCTTTTGTTTCTTTTGTTTTCTTGTAATGTGAAACAATCTGTTTTGTTCATAAATAAATTGTTGTTCACAATTCTAATGTACAATTGTAGTTACATATGTGTATGGCATTACCTATGATACCTACATCAAGGAACTATGTTCTTTACAAACTACTCTTGTGATTCTCTCTTTTCAAGTGATCGCTCATGAATTCCCCGAAAAATTTTAAGTACTCGTTTCATTCTAGGAGACGAAGTACAAGAAATAAAGCGAAATTATGAGTAATCGTGCTTTTGCACATCTGTGCCTTTGAATCCTTGGTTAGATAACTAAGGATATTTTCAAATCTCATACCCATTACGTTCTGATTTTTTTTTCTTTCTTTTCAACATGCATAGTATGAGTATTTCAAAAACAACCTTCATGATTTCAAAACATTTCATATAGTTTGAAAACAATTTTTCAAATGCATTGTCTATATTTCAAAAACAACCTCCATGATTTCAAAAACATTGTCTATGTTTTCAAAAACAACCTTCATGATTTCAAAATGTTTCATATAGTTTGAAAACAATATTAATACAGTATAAAGTGCATGATTTCAAAAGTATCATTCATGTTTTCAAAAACCTTATACATAATTTCAAAATTCATCTCGCATGATTTTAAAACATTTTTATAAATATACCTACCTAATACACCTACTTTATGATTTCAAAAGTATTAGATATAAGGTTTCAAAAACATTGAAAACATTTTTTTAGAACTCCATGCATAGTTTTCAAAAATATTTTTCTCATACATTGACTTAACCTCCAAATTCTGCTTCATATGTCGCTTTGACATATCTAGCATCTCAATTTCATAAGCATTTTTTACTTCATGTTTTGACTTAAGCACATCCAGTGCAAGGTTTCAAAAACATCTTCGACTTCTAAAATCCATATAGGATCTTTTTATCTTCACATTAGACCCTTGTGGATGATTATCATTCAAATCAGAGTCCTTAATTAGATTCCTTGTATACCTAAATTCGAACATTTCGGTTCCTTATAATCGAAATCGAATTTTCTCTTTAAAAGATCTTTCTATCTTCATAGTTAGATTCTTGCTAATGTTTAAAGTACCAAATGAAATCCACGGAATGGATTCCTAGTGTGCTTTAAATACATGTACGCAATTAACAAAACAAATTAACAAATTAAAGATTTAGATAAACAATTTTGTGGTTGTGTGACTATGTGTTTATGCATTTTGCGTTTTCTTTTATGCATTTTTGTGTTTTTGTATACTCTGGATATTCGTTATCCAAATCCTCACAGAATCTTTCATATCTTCATATGAGGGATTCGTAGTAGGATATTTAAAAGGTACTACCTTAAAATCCTTATTGGGCTTCTACATGATAGTTAAAACCCTTGGATTATATAGTACCATTCCATCTTTCATAAGAGACCCTTTGAGTGGTCTAGTCAAAAAGATTGACTCAGAATCTGGTTAAAGAATGACATGTGGTGATATGGCTGAACAGACTCCTTGATAGTCTATTTAGATCATTTATTGATTTAATAAAAAGGACTCTATGGTGGTCTAGTCACACTCATCACAGGTTTGTTCATTCGGTTTTCCCCTACACATTATAAAATAGACTGTGTGAACTATGCAAGGAATTGTGTAATTATGGGCGCGTACATAATTATGAAATTCAGTGCACAGGAACACGGTAAGACTTAATATGTGTAAGAACCGATAGTGGCAACAATAACGAAATGTGAACAATGTAATAGAGGTACGGTGGACGCACCAATAACACTTTATATACTTGTATATAAGTGTCCCTCTCACATTGCAAGCATGATGTTATTTAAAGTTACTAGACGTTCAGAACTCTAACCAGTATTGTTTGATCTTTTCAACCCCATGTTTCAAGCTCTCACAAGTTTCCTCTAAAATAAATTTCGGGACGAAATTTCCTGAAGTAGGGGTGACTGTGACACCTGTGTCACTTCAACCATTAAACAAATACCAAACCAATGAAATATTGTATTTCATACTTGGGATTTGTATAAATATGTGTATCATTTACACATATCAACTCTTGTTCGATTTCGGGCTCTAAATCACTTTCTGGAAGGTTATACGCGCACTGATGCGTAAATATAACAAGTTTAATGCAACAAACACTCCGGAATAGTGACATATGATTAACGTACCTTAAATAACATTTACATAACTTAGAAATAAGTTTTGGAAGGTTTGGTATGCTGAAATCAAGTTTATTAGCTTACAGGGACTAAATTCGACAAACTGCAAAAGTATGTCAATTTGTACTGTAACGGACATTCCAAAACTTGATAATAAGTTAAACACACCCTAAATATCCTTTACATAGCTTAGAAATAGGCTTTGAGGGATTCGGTGTGCTAAAATAAACTTTATGCTCATTCAGGGACTAAAAGCGTCAAAAAGTGCATAAGTTTGCATTTTCGCGCATAACTTACGTTCTGAATACCCCCGGACATCCAAAAATTTATGTAAGCATTAAAATATTTTATTTTAGTGTTTAGCATAAGAAGAATCCATTCGTCGCGTCATTTGGATCGTTTTTCCCGCTTTTGCGCATTCCGTCGTAATTAAGCGAACATCGCGATTGTACGGCCAAACGAACCGACATCTTAGATATTTTTTAGCACATTCTAAGTTCCCTATACTTTAACTTCATTTTAGAGCTTTTAAATGGGGTTAACGGGCCTTAAACGTGTCGGAAATGACTTTAATGCATGACAGGGACTAAAATTGTAATTCTGCCAAAGTTGAGGGCTTACGGACCGTAAGCCGTCCCTTACGGTGCGTAAGGCTTCCCCAGATCTGCAAAATTGTTGCAACCAGCTGTTATACACTCACTTTTCACTTGCAAACGGTTTTTACAACACCATGGGCCATTTCTATGGGCTCTAATGGTATTAGAAAACAAGGGGCACACTTGGACGACCTAGATCGAAGCACGTTTCCCGACGAACGATCCTAACGGTTGTACGAAAACTATATATACCCCTTGCTCTCATTTGTTGCAACCCACATTGATCTGAGATTTTCTCTAAGTGGTTGTGATTATTCACTACCTACCTGAGAAATACTTGGAATCAATCTTGCGGGGACCCTTTGTAAGTGTTCCTTCATTCTTTTTATGCGTTTTTAGCTTGAAAGTCAAACTGCGTTTGACTTTCTGCATTGACCAGTTTATGGTCAATGCGAAGTTCGTTTGAACTTCATAACGTGAGCGTAATCATGATGGTCATAGTCCCTAGTGACTATACCTACTGATTACCACGTTATCTAGGCTCAGTGACGAGTCGTAGTTTCGGGAAAAATGCGTGTTCTCACGTATTTTGTAACCAAACTACTTTTAGGTATCAAAACCGTTTATTTTAATACCAAACCTGTTTTCTAACTTTGTTAAACATGTTTTAACATGTTTAGCTCGTCACTTTAGGTTTAGTGCTTATATAGGGTCGTAAGGGTAAGCGATCTAATCAATCGCTTATGCTTTCGAACCCGACCCATTTGGTCGATCATTAGGATCCGACCAAACACTTTAGGTGACCATAGTAGTATAGGGAATAACCTTCCGAGGTTATACCTTATGGTCACATCGTTTGAGTAGTTGTATGATAAGTAGTTCTTATGCCTTAGGTAAATTACCAAAATGCCCTTTTTACGTTAAAATTCATTTTAAGCCTATGTAACATAACTTTTTCCATCTAAACTGAATTAACAACAATATTAAACATGTTAAGGCATATCTTACTTGTCATAGGGCTAGTTAGGCGGTCCAAACGCGTTTTACGCGAACGACGCGTTAAAGTAGCATAAGCTACCTAAACGGGTCGTAATGGGTCGTAAGCACTTAGGTTAGGTTTCATTTTAGTATGTAGGCTTTGTTAAAACATATCATATGAGTTCCAATACTCATTTGGTTTATGAAACCTCATACTATCCGATCTTCCGAGTTAGGTCCGGTTATTTATGTAGTTATCTATATTAGGTGCCGTTTGATTCCGTAATCTTCTAGCTTTGCTTGGTGGATATCTAAAGTCTATTGAGCAATCTCAAGTGAGTACATAGACCCCTCTTTTACTGTTTTCCAAATGTTTTAGGGTGAAACACATGTGCCTACTTGTTATTTTCATGTTTTCCATGTTTTCATATCATATACTTCCTATGTTCATTAGTACACTATTAGTACATGTTTTACATTACATTTTCTGCTATGTATGATGACTTGGCATGCTAGCATATTGTTTTACATTTCATCTCTGTTGCATATGTTCTCATAACATATGGACACATTATTTACATCTCTACCTTGTATGTTCACTTAAGCATACTAGGTACAATACTTTCATAAAACATGCTTACATTTGATATATCATTTGGTTTGTTTAACGGGACTAAATTACATTCATTAACACCGATCATGCCCCTCAGTAGTAGGTAATGGTACCATAGGACTTGACAAATCCCGTTCCTAAAACCCTAGGTTTGTTTGGGTGGAAGGAATGACCGAATCCGAAAACATTTCTTTTGATAACCTTCACTCTAAGGTTATCCGTCTGTCTCAAGGCTTGAATGTAGGCGTTTAACATTACCGCATAAATGTTGTATCAGTAAAGCATGCATTATTCTACAAAGCATAACTTTTGATTTATTCAAATACTCTGTTTTGTACATTTTTGCTTGTGGTTTAAGTAGTCTCATTTTACTTACCATACATGACTTTTGCTTATACATTACATGGTTTATATTGACAATAGACTTGGTTTTCTCATAAACATTTGACAATTGGTTTAAAAATTACATTTTGATAGTTTTTACATAAACATTTGACATTTGACTATACATAAACATTTGACATTTGACTATACATAAACATTTTTACATTGATGGTTTGTTTTGGTAAGTGATTTAAGTAACGAGACGTGTGTAGTATGATACAAGCATGGTGGATACGCCGTTGGTACTTCCTATATATAAGTGCTTGTATTATATTACATGTCGTAGCGTTATTTAAATCATTTCAATTCGGACTTATACATTTTACACAAATGACATATTTTTCACAAGACATTGTTTTACAAAACAACTTATTTTATACAAACTCATTTACTCGGTTATTTATTTAACCTTACATTACTCTTTTACATATGAACTACTTTATCATCGCTTTTCATCTGATTTACAAAACAAAAGATTTTACAAGGATCATGACTGACTTTTGTTAAACAACTTTTTCTAAAACTTATAAGTCATGAATCCTATTTTCACAAAACCTATGTATCTCACAGTCATTTTTATGCTAACGTACCTATTTTCACATGTGTTTCAGGAGATGATGCATAGGATTGATCAAGATACACTTAGGTGGACTCGGGCTTTAGTGACAATAAAAGATGCAAGACTAGTTAATTATGTTATGTTTCTTGTTTGTTAAGACATTGTAACTACTTTTGATTCAATAAAGCAAAACTTCAATTTCCATGTGTTATGAAACAATGATTCTGTTACAACACTCCTCGACGATTCCGCCACGATTTGTTGTTTTACGTGGTCGGGGTGTGACAGAAAAGTTGGTATCAGAGCTCATGGTTATAGGGAATTAGGTTATTAGTAATACTTTGACCTAGTCTATAACCTTCCTAGGACCCTAACGTAACTTTACTTGTGCTTAGTCATAAAACAAATACCGTCACCTATCCTTAGGCGACAACTACAACAAGAACATAAATTTCAAATCCGCTTTGAAAATCAATCATCTGTTCTAGGATGATTGATTACTAGGTTTTGAACCCTCTAAGTTTTCAAATCTCGTCAAAGTTCGGGTCTTTTGATGTGAACACGTGCAAACTGGAAGGGTGAATGCCTGTACTCTGAGTTTTCTGTCTAAGGCTAGAGTGTTCATACAAATCCGCAATATCGGACCAGTCACTCTTACCTGGGAACTCTTGGGGTGAGTGTTCACTTATAGGCAAGCATGTCTTCAGCAATACATTATTATGACCCGCTTGCTTTGATTTGTCACTGTCTCATTTGTTTGCCTTAGGTAACAAACAAATGATCGCAAATTCTATGTGTTGCCATTTTGTTTTGATTTTCCGATAACCTTTCACTTGTTTCTTCCTATGTCTTTCATTTTCTTCTAGAATGTCTCTTCCTCTCAGCAACGGTCAAATGGCCGAGCAGACTGCCAAATTTGCCCAGCAAATAGGCGAAGTGATCCTGAAGACTGTCAAATTAGCTACTGCCATGTATCGACTCCAGAATGAAGCCACACAGGAGCCATCACAGAAAACAGAAGCCAAGCCTTCACCAAAACCAAAGAAACGTAAAACTTCAAAGACTTCTCCAGTCATTGCACCAAATCAAGCAGGATCTAGCCAAGTGGCAACACTGTCTGCTAAGAAGAAATACAAGGGAACGGCACCGTTATGCGATAAATATATGGGGCATCACCAAGCTCACTTACAGTGTCGTTTGTGTGTATCATGTGGGCGAGTTGGTCACCTGGCAAGTGTTTGTCGAACTAACCCGAACCAAGGTGGTCCAAATCAACCACAAGCTAACCCTGTCCAAGCTCGCTTTCCACCTGGATCGTGCTACAACTGTGGCAAGAAGGTCATTTCGTGAACAAATGCCCAAAGCTTGCTAATACAAATCTGACCCTCGGATGAGTAGTTGGCTGAGTAGAAGATGTTGCTGTCTTATGCTTTTGTTTCTTTTGTTTTCTTGTAATGTGAAACAATCTGTTTTGTTCATAAATAAATTGTTGTTCACAATTCTGATGTACAATTGTAGTTACATATGTGTATGGCATTACCTATGATACCTACATCAAGGAACTATGTTCTTTACAAACTACTCTTGTGATTCTCTCTTTTCAAGTGATCGCTCATGAATTCCCCGAAAAATTTTAAGTACTCGTTTCATTCTAGGAGACGAAGTACAAGAAATAAAGCGAAATTATGAGTAATCGTGCTTTTGCACATCTGTGCCTTTGAATCCTTGGTTAGATAACTAAGGATATTTTCAAATCTCATACCCATTACGTTCTGATTTTTTTTTCTTTCTTTTCAACATGCATAGTATAAGTATTTCAAAAACAACCTTCATGATTTCAAAACATTTCATATAGTTTGAAAACAATTTTTCAAATGCATTGTCTATATTTCAAAAACAACCTTCATGATTTCCAAATGTTTCATATAGTTTGAAAACAATATTAATACAGTATAAAGTGCATGATTTCAAAAGCATCATTCATGTTTTCAAAAACCTTATACATAATTTCAAAATTCATCTCGCAAGATTTTAAAACATTTTTATAAATATACCTACCTTATACACCTACTTTATGATTTCAAAAGTATTAGATATAAGGTTTCAAAAACATTGAACACATTTTTTTAGAACTCCATGCATAGTTTTCAAAAATATTTTTCTCATACATTGACTTAACCTCCAAATTCTGCTTCATATGTCTCCTTGACATATCTAGCATCTCAATTTCATAAGCATTTTTTACTTCATGTTTTGACTTAAGCACATCCAGTGCAAGGTTTCAAAAACATCTTCGACTTCTAAAATCCATATAGGATCTTTTTATCTTCACATTAGACACTTGTGGATGATTATCATTCAAATCAGAGTCCTTAATTGGATTCCTTGTATACATAAATTCGAACATTTCGGTTCCTTATAATCGAAATCGAATTTTCTCTTTAAAAGATCTTGCTATCTTCATAGTTAGATTCTTGCTAATGTTTAAAGTACCAAATGAAATCCACGGAATGGATTCCTAGTGTGCTTTAAATACATGTACGCAATTAACAAAACAAATTAACAAATTAAAGATTTAGATAAACAATTTTGTGGTTGTGTGACTATGTGTTTATGCATTTTGCGTTTTCTTTTATGCATTTTTGTGTTTTTGTATGCTCTGGATATTCGTTATCCAAATCCTCGCAGAATCTTTCATATCTTCATATGAGGGATTTGTAGTAGGATATTCAAAAGGTACTACCTTAAAATCCTTATTGGGCTTCTACATGATAGTTAAAACCCTTGGATTATATAGTACCATTCCATCTTTCATAAGAGACCCTTTGAGTGGTCTAGTCAAAAAGATTGTTTCAGAATCTGGTTAAAGAATGACATGTGGTGATATGGCTGAACAGACTCCTTGATAGTCTATTTAGATCATTTATTGATTTAATAAAAAGGACTCTATGGTGGTCTAGTCACACTCATCACAGGTTTGTTCATTTGGTTTTCCCCTACACATTATAAAATAGACTGTGTGAACTATGCAAGGAATTGTGTAATTATGGGCGCGTACATAATTATGAAATTCAGTGCACAGGAACACGGTAAGACTTATTATGTGTAAGAACCGATAGTGGAAACAATAACGAAATATGAACAATGTAATAGAGGTACGGTGGACGCACCAATAACACTTTATATACTTGTATATAAGTGTCCCTCTCACATTGCAGGCATGATGTTATTTAAAGTTACTAGACGTTCAGAACTCTAACCAGTATTGTTTGATCTTTTCAACTCCATGTTTCAAGCTCTCACAAGTTTCCTCTAAAATAAATTTCGGGACGAAATTTCCTGAAGTAGGGGTGACTGTGACACCTGTGTCACTTCAACCATTAAACAAATACCAAACCAATGAAATATTGTATTTCATACTTGGGATTTGTATAAATATGTGTATCATTTACACATATCAACTCTTGTTCGATTTCGGGCTCTAAGTCACTTTCTGGAAGGTTATACGCGCACCGATGCGTAAATATAACAAGTTTAATGCAACAAACACTCCGGAATAGTGACATATGATTAACATACCATAAATAACCTTTACATAACTTAGAAATAAGTTTTGGAAGGTTTGGTATGCCGAAATCAAGTTTATTAGCTTACAGGGACTAAATTCGACAAACTGCAAAAGTATGTCAATTTGTACTGTAACGGACATTCCGGAACTTGATCATAAGTTAAACACACCCTAAATATCCTTTACATAGCTTAGAAATAGGCTTTGAGGGATTCGGTGTGCTAAAATAAACTTTATGCTCATTCAGGGACTAAAAGCGTCAAAAAGTGCATAAGTTTGCATTTTCGCGCATAACTTACGTTCTGAATACCTCCGAACATCCAAAAATTTATGTAATCATTAAAATATTTTATTTTAGTGTTTAGCATAAGAAAAATCCATTCGTCGCGTCATTTGGATCGTTTTTCCCGCGTTTGCGCATTCCGTCGTAATTAAGCGAACATCGCGATTGTACGGCCAAACGAACCGACATCTTAGATATTTTTTAGCACATTTTAAGTTCCCTATTCATTTTATAGCTTTGAAATGGGGTTAACGGGCCTTAAACGTGTCGGAAATGACTTTAATACATGACAGGGACTAAAATTGTAATTCTGCCAAAGTTGATGGCTTACGGACTGTAAGCCGTCCCTTACGGTGCGTAAGGCTTCCCCAGATCTGCAGAATTGTTGCAAGCAGCTGTTATACACTCACTTTTCACTTGCAAACGGGTTTTACAACACCATGGGCCATTTCTGTGGGCTCTAATGGTATTAGAAAACAAGGGGCACACTTGGACGGCCTAGATCGAAGCACGTTTCCCGACTAACGATCCTAACGGTTGTACAAAAACTATATATACCCCTTGCTCTCATTTGTTGCAACCCACATTGATCTAAGATTTTCTCTACGTGGTTGTGATTATTCACTACCTACCTGAGAAATACTTGGAATCAATCTTGCGAGGACCCTTTGTAAGTGTTCCTTCATTCTTTTTATGCGTTTTTAGCTTGAAAGTCAAACTACGTTTGACTTTCTGCATTGACCAGTTTATGGTCAATGCGAACTTCGTTTGAACTTCATAACGTGAGCGTAATCATGATGGTCATAGTCCCTAGTGACTATACCTACTTATTACCACGTTATCTAGGCTCAGTGACGAGTCGTAGTTTCGGGCAAAATGCGTGTTCTCACGTATTTTGTAACCAAACTACTTTTAGGTATCAAAACCATTTGTTTTAATACCAAAACTATTTTCTAACTTTGTTAAACATGTTTTAACATGTTTAGCTCGTCACTTTAGGTTTAGTGCTTATATAGGGTCGTAAGGGTAAGCGATCTAATCAATCGTTTATACTTTCGAACCCGACCAAACACTTTAGGTGACCATAGTAGTATAGGGAATAACCTTCCGAGGTTATACCTTATGGTCACATCGTTTGAGTAGTTGTATGATAAGTAGTTCTTATTCCTTAGGTAAATTACCAAAATGCCCTTTTTACGTTAAAATTCATTTTAAGCCTATGTAACATAACTTTTTCCATATAAACTGAATTAACAACAATATTAAGCATGTTAAGGCATATCTTACTTGTCATAGGGCTAGTTAGGCGGTCCAAACGCGTTTTACACGAACGACGCGTTAAAGTAGCATAAGCTTCCTAAACGGGTTGTAATGGGTCGTAAGCACTTAGGTTAGGTTTCATTTTAGTATGTAGGCTTTGTTAAACCATATCATATGAGTTCCAATACTCATTTGGTTTACAAAACCTCATACTATCCGATCTCCCGAGTTAGGTCCGGTTATTTATGTAGTTATCTATATTAGGTGCCATTTGATTCCGTAATCTTTTAGCTTTGCTTGGTGGATATCTAAAGTCTATCGAGCAATCTCAAGTGAGTACATAGACCCCTCTTTTACTATTTTCCAAATGTTTTGGGGTGAAACACATGTGCCTACTTGTTATTTTCATGCTTTCCATGTTTTCATATCATATACTTGCTATGTTCATTAGTACACCATTAGTACATGTTTTACATTACATTTTCTGCTATGTATGATGACTTGGCATGCTAGCATATTGTTTTACATTGCATCTCTGTTGCATATGTTCTCATAACATATGGACACATTATTTACATCTCTACCTTGTATGTTCACTTAAGCATACTAGGTACATTACTTTCATAAAACATGCTTACATTTGATATATCATTTGGTTTGTTTAACGGGACTAAATTACATTCATTAACACCGATCATGCCGCTCGGTAGTAGGTAATGGTACCATAGGACTTGACAAATCCCGTTCCTAAAACCCTAGGTTTGTTTGGCTTGAAAGAATGACCGAATCCGAAAACATTTCTTTTGATAACCTTCACTCTAAGGTTATCCGTCTGTCTCAAGGCTTGAATGTAGGCATTTAACATTACCGCATAAATGTTGTATCAGTAAAGCATGCATTATTCTACAAAGCATAACTTTTGATTTATTCAAATACTCTGTTTTGTACATTTTTGCTTGTGGCTTAAGTAGTCTCATTTTACTTACCATACATGACTTTTGTTTATACATTACATGGTTTATATTGACAATAGACTTGGTTTTCTCATAAACATTTGACAATTGGTTTAAACATTACATTTTGATGGTTTTTACATAAACATTTGACATTTGACTATACATAAACATTTGACATTTGACTATACATAAACATGTTTACATTGATGGTTTGTTTTGGTAAGTGATTTAAGTAACGAGACGTGTGTAGTATGATACAAGCATGGTGGATACGCCGCTGGTACTTCCTATATATAAGTGCTTGTATTATATTACATGTCGTAGCGTTATTTAAATCATTTCAATTCGGACTTATACATTTTACACAAATGACATATTTTTCACAAGACATTGTTTTACAAAACAACTTATTTTATACAAACTCATTTACTCGGTTATTTATTTAACCTTACATTACTCTTTTACATATGAACTACTTTATCATCGCTTTTCATCTGATTTACAAAACAAAACATTTTACAAGGATCATGACTGACTTTTGTTAAACAACTTTTTCTAAAACTTATAAGTCATGAATCCTATTTT
Source organism: Helianthus tuberosus (assembly GCA_030545235.1). Classification (NCBI taxonomy): domain Eukaryota; kingdom Viridiplantae; phylum Streptophyta; class Magnoliopsida; order Asterales; family Asteraceae; genus Helianthus; species Helianthus tuberosus. The sequence goes on from JARYGA010005356.1 coordinate 28,375, forward strand.
CACAAAACCTATGTATCTCACAGGCATTTTTATGCTGACGTACCTATTTTCACATGTGTTTCAGGAGATGATGCATAGGATTGATCAAGATACACTTAGGTGGACTCGGGCTTTAGTGACAATAAAAGATGCAAGACTAGTTAATTATGTTATGTTTCTTGTTTGTTAAGACATTGTAACTACTTTTGATTTAATAAAGCAAAACTTCAATTTCCATGTGTTATGAAACAATGATTCTGTTACAACACTCCCCGACGATTCCGCCATTATTTGTTGTTTTACGTGGTCGGGGTGTGACATGTAAATGCCACGGTAAATTTGTAAGCTATATTATTTTACCCTAAAATAATATAAATAGTTCACAAAATATACAAATATTCACACAAGTGTCTTAGTAAAAAATATATATTCTAAATATATATTTGCCCATTTTTATTTACAAAACCAACCTCGATACTTTGCATTTTTGTAACAAAACCTATGGCGAAATTTATTTTGAAAAACAAAGTTAAAAGTATACTCGTAACACTTGTTTAGAAAAATATTTTCTAAGTGTTGGAATTTTAGAAAATTTCGCCAGAGTTTCCTTTGTAAACGGAGGTGTCCATGCTCATCAGCATATCATTTTCTTTTCGAAAATCATTCAAACAATCAACCACAAGTTACTAAACAATATTACATCTTTCAAGTGCAAAAACAATGCGTTTTATATAACAACATGAACTTGGTTTTTCATAAAAACGCGTAGTAACTTAGTGGGGTGTTTAGTGGGTTTAGTTACCCTCTAAAGTGTGTTTACTTTTGTTAAAATCTCATTCTCGGGATTTTTAGATGTTCACAACTTGTGAACATATTTTGCAAAAATATTTGTTTACCACATTTTCATGTCTCACTAGTATCCATATACTTATTTCTTTCCAAAAATTAGTGTAAGAATCATGGTCTTTCAAAAGTCGTCTTTTTGACTTGGTTTATTTAGGAAAAACCATTTGTTAACCTCGGATCCATACGATCATCAACTCACTTTGTTTACATATTTTTCAAGAAATCATTTTGTTACCAAGTTTATGTTGAAATATGGAGGTGATTCCTTTATGTACGTCACTAATCACCTCCTAACTTGTTAACTTAAGTTTTTAATCTTACTTTAACAAGTTCAACCATGATGCTCAACATCATATTACTAGTAATCATCAAATAAACAACAACAACATCAACAACTTTATTTCATCAAGATTTCATCTTATTTCATCATCATGTTAGCTTTATGTTCAAGACTTATGTTTATGGTCTTTTAGTGTTCTTGAGATTTCATCATAAAATAACTATTAACCACTACAAACATGGAGTAAATGAGATTTAACAAGAGGCTTACAACTAGCTTAAAGCTAGGGAAGATCACAAGTGTAAATGTAGAGGATAATAGCAAACTAGAGAGGTCTTTGATGATCCGTGAGCTCCACACTTCGTAATTCGCCTTGATACACCTTGAGGTAAGCTTGAAATACTTGAACAAGGATCGAAAATTGATGGTGGTGACAAGGGGGTTTCGGCCGAGCTTTGTTTGGAGGAAGGGAAGAATTTGTTGTGGTGAGTGGAGATGATGATGTGAATGATCCCTTTATAATCCCAATGCCATTATCCAAAAGTCCTTGTGTCTCCCAAGGTACATGCAACATCATGTCATAATCTCTTTAGTGATCACATGGGAATTTGGTTGAGATTAAGAATTCGTATGGTGGGGGCCAATTAAGGTCCGATTACTTGCAATGGGGGGGGGGGGTTAAATGAAAATTATTTGGTGGAAAGGTGATTAGTTAGGGGTGTTATGTGTAAGTGTTAGTGTTAGAGTAAGTACATGCATGATCACACACAATCCCAAGATTGGATTGTATGGGGAAATGGAAGACTTATTCAAATCTTGTGGTTGTGGGGTCCCTTGGGGACGGTTACACACAAGGGGGGGGGGGGGTTACTTGTATTTTGATGGCAACTAACTTAGTTAGTGGAAGGTAAGATGTAAATCTAATGTGTAGTTTGTACCATGTATTATGCAGTGTGTTTAATTAAGTGTTCGGGGACCATGACTAGCTCAGAAAAAGTGAAACAATGTTTTTAACAATATTTTTGTGTTCTGGTTGATGTCCGGTTGTTCGATTTGATATTGTTCCGTTAAAGTGCTAAGTGATATCGTAAAGTGTCCTTTATGTAACTTTTAGTGACACTCTTAATTCCCGATACTTAGGAAAGCATACAGGACCATTTTGCCATATTTTTTCAAGTGACTAGCATTTTTAAATGCTGAATTTTGTTAATAGATGCAGAATTTTGTATTTTAAGTGGGTTTTAGGCACTTTCCGGCACCTAAGCTATCACCTAGTGACGCAGTCTTAAGGTCCTTACTTCCCTACACTCCATACTAGTGTAGTACCTTGTTCCTGGCTCATACTTGGCCTCATTATATAGTCTGTCTATGTGCTGGCCTTGTCAGCATGTTTCTGAGTTATCCGCTCACTGTGCTAACTGTGCTTTGTGCATCAAGTTTGTCACTCAAGTTTGTTTGTAATAAATGGAGTGACAGTATGAATGTGATGCATATGTATGTATGATGCAAAATTCATAAAGCAGTTTAATCAGCAGTTGTAATCAAGCACAGTCATTAAGCACAAATTTAATATTAATTAATTGTACGGAAGCATGCAAATTTGACAGTTGTCACAGTTGGTACTTAGACTATAGACTAGGTTTGTTTAACACGACTCGACCCAATTCCCAATAGTTATGGCTCTGATACCAATATGTCCCACCCCAACCAATGGCAGAATCGTCGGGGCACGGCACTAGGCGAATCAGATTGCTCAACAGAATCCAAAACAACTATTTGGTGACAATATTTAATGCGTTCATTATCCCATACTAATAAACAATATTCCAGCAAACAGTCATACAGATTTCATGTCTCTCAAACAATACAAATCCGACAACCTAGATTTTAAGTGAGTTTCTAGACTTCCTAAGCTTGATTCGAGATAATCTGCGATTAACCTGCAACATACATTAAAATAAAGTCAATACAAAAAGTATTGGTGAGTATACAAGTTTGCATAGATATAGTATAGAAAGCTTTTACGCATAACCAGCATGTAACACATAATAGGCGAATCACATAAGCTATCAGTCAATGATACATCTGAACCACGAGACTGCGTTGTAGAGTATGCGCGACACATGTTCACTAAGCCAACACGTGAAGTAAAGTAATGTGATCCCTAGCAACCCTTGTCACACAGGTGCTGAGTCCAAACTATAGTACTATCATTGCTAGAGGCGGTCTAGAGTATCACTAGGTGAGCATAGCAACAAGTAATTCAACTAATCACGTATAACATGCGAGTGCGGTTAGCGTTCGTAATGCGTTTAAGTGTTGTGTTTTTGATAGAGAACGTGTGTTACACCCAAAAGTGCGTTAAACGAAAATGGGTTCGAGTATACTCACAGTACGTGTTTATCAAGTAAACATAAGCTGGATTGGATTGAAGGGAGCGTGTTGAGCTAGCCTGTTCATGGAAACAGAAGCATAAGTCTTCTTCAGGGCTGAATGGTTGTAAACAGAGTGTCGGGCGAGATAAGTGTTCAACAGGTGATCCGAACGGATGGGTCCCATCCGAACGGATGGCCATCCGGACGGATGGTCATCCACGCGGATGGCCATTCGAACAGATGGCCATTCGAATAGGTTGTGAGTGTTTTTAAATTGTTAAAATTCGAAGTTTAGTAAGAAGCGCTTAAACAATGAAAATTATAAGGGTCAGGTCATCTGGTCGGATGGTCATCCGGACGGATGGCCATTCGAGTAGGCTGTGGCCTGTAGTTGGAGTTTTCTAGTAAAAATTTTCTAAGTAAAAGTTTTGAGTTAACGGAGACGGCGTGACGACGTGTCAAACAACGGAAACCTACCAAATCCAGTTCATTCGGTCGGATAGGTACCACCCCTTCAGACAGATGAGCTGTTCTTGATGTTATTTCATGTTTGACCCGTTAATCGGTCCATCTCTCCAGTGGAAATCAGTTTTCAATGGACTTTCGACTAAGGAACGAGTCGAGAGTCTGATTGAGTCCAGATTCCAACAATATTGTGTAAAAATCAGAGAAAAGTCCAAAACAGTTGAAAAAGTGTTGAAATCTTGTTGTGATTAAGTTTAAAAGTGTGAAATCCTCTAGATCTAGAACCATTCTTGATCAAATGGTGTTCCACAACAGTTTGCCTTAACAAAACGGGTGGAAACCACCTTAAAGAGGTCCAAATCAGTCGATTTCGAAGAAAAGTTAGTGTTTGTGTGTGATTTTGATGAAGAAGATGATGTAGAAGTGATTAGTGATGAAGATTAGCGAAGATTCGGGGAGAAATGCTTACAAGATAGCCTTGAGTCGTGACAGAGTCTTGGGGAGCGGATGGGAGTGTCAAAGTCAGAGAATGGAGGTGTACGACGATATTTATAGAGTGAGGGCGAAGGGTTAAGTCGGTGGAGAGGGGGCTGTGTCGGATGGCTCGCCCGGTCGAATGGTCATCCGGTTGGATGGTCATCCGAACGGATGTCCATTCGGACAGCCTGGTTTGCGTGTGTTAGTTTTCCAACTTCTGATTCACTTGGTGCGTTTTGTTGTGTTAAACATTGTGGGCACTTTAAGCGTTTTAGTGAGATAAGTAGTATCGTGTTATGTTGCATTTATGTGCGATAAATTGAGTTCTGCGTGCCAGCGTGTGCGCGTTTAAACAAGTCTTGGAACTTAGATATTTATATATGACTAATAATATAATATAATAGGTCATAGCATAAGTAACCGCATTTTGAGTTTGCGTTTGCGAGTAGCGTAGCAATAGCATAATAGTATATGCGAAAAATGTAAGTGTTGTGATATAGCGTGTTGTAATAAGCGATGTAGCGCAAAATATGCAAAGTAGCATAGTTTGCGATATAGTTTACATTATGATCCGAATCTCTAGTGCTAGGCGTAACGAGTGTTGCGAGAGTAACAAGCGCGAAAGTGCGGGTTGTTACACCGGTGGTTGGGAACGGAACGAACAACACTTTCCCAGGTTTAGGATTGCCTATTATTCCTGGTTTGGATTACGGTTAATTACTATTTATATTTCATGAACAAGTGTACTAAATGAAACTCTATCACGAAGTCCCCACTTTCTATACCGATTAGTCGTCGGTGCCTGGCGAACGGGATATTAGTTGATAGCGCTATTTAGGTTTCACCAACCTCACACCGCGCCTGGAGAGGATCCGTCGTGAACTAATAGGCCTTGGCAAACCATCAATAATGATAGACATTGACAAACGGGGCAACAACAATGTAACAGGTCACAAACGTATTCTGTATACGTAGTTTAGTAGCTTACATATGGGGTAGCTCCCCATGGCATGATATAAATGAGTAACTTAACAAACGCAAGTTTTTTGAATTAAAACTTGATAAAATGTGAACTCGCCAAGTTTATGTTGACACCCTACTGCAGGCTTTGCAGGTACTCAGTGATTGCTCAAGAGCTTGCAGCGGGGAGTGTAGTGGTCGCTTAAACCCTTGTTGGGTTACTTTAATAATAACTATGAACTTGGGACCTTAGTCACTAATTGTATTGGTTGTGATGGAAATGCTTTTATTACTGTATTGTTCAATATGATTGGTGGCTTGATCTTGGTCAATCACACGCCTTGTGGTAGTACTCGACATGTGGAAATTGAGGGTGTGACAAGCCTTCTCAAGAAGACACTTATGGAACTCTAAAGGTTGTTACGGTCACCGGTTAACTAGACTTCCTCACGGGTTATCTAAGGTTTACAAAAGTATCCTAATATGACTTACTCCCTCACAGGCTATAAACCTAGGAAAAGACTTGGAATTTCAGTTTGACTTGTTAGACAACAATCACTAAGGCAACTAGTTCAGACTCCTCACAAAGACCTATCAATAATTTCACACCTCACAGCTATTGAAATTAGTTACCAATTATTACTTCTACATTATATTGACCTATTAACCTTAAAGATTATAAAATAAATCTATAATCTAGCATGAACCTATTCCGTGAAAGACATTCACCAAAATTCATACGAAGCAACAAAAGACAATTAAGCAACTTTAAGAATGCAAACACATCAAATCAATAAACCACGTCGACTACTTTTTCAAAAATCCATAAGAATTAAATAAACTCAATAAAGTTCAAAACTTTACAATCCCATCATCTCAGTCTAGGCAGAAAAATAACTTAGCCGATCATTGTCATTGAAAACATCAACAAAATATTATTTTTAATAACGAGAAACATGATCAAAGAATAAGAAACAAAGATATAAAGGAACTCAGATGGCAAAACATGACCCAGATGCTTGTCTCGGCTTCAAACCTTCAACTGGCTGCTTCAAGCTCTCAAAAACGCTCCAAAAGTTCTAAACTCCAGTTGAGATTTCATCCAAGTCAAAGCAGTTTCATGATTAGGGTTGATTTATGAGTTAATGTTGTTTTTATGTCAAGTTCTAACACAATCCTGCTGCAATATTGACTATGTCGCGACATACAACCCCTTTCGCGCTATGCGAAGGGGATCTATCATAATGCTCGCGCGACCCGACGCATTATAACTGGACTTTTTTTCCAAATTTTCTCGTTTTTCGTTCCCGTTTAGCTGCGACACGACCCGGTTCTCGTTATTAACTTCTTTTCAGCAGATTTTGAGCGTTTTTCCACCTTTCAGCAACCAAGACCTGCAAACAAACAAAATAATGGAAGTAACTAATTCTAACTAAAAACCGAAATAAACGAAATGAAATTTATACAAATTTTACACGATAAAAGGATGTATTTTGCAATACATCAAATATCCCCACACTTACATTTTTTTCGTCCCCGGAAAATATCTATGCAAACGGAATCATAATCAAAGCAAAAATCCGAGTTCAAAATTTAGAGTACTTTATAAAAATTAAAAATCATATTAACCGTGATTGCAAGTACACGTATCCACTTAATCCCAAACCTGGTTCCAAGCCCTTATCATGCAATTTATATTTACGTTCGGTCAATCTACCTAAGGTCTCACACTAAAAGCCGCGGTTTCACCCGATCCCACCTCAAGCTCATGAAACAAAAGGAACGAATCAATTCGACTCTTTCCTAACCGTTTTGTACCAAAACTAAGAGAATTTATCATCAATTTTTTCTTATTCTTTTTTTTTTCTTTTTGAGCACTAGACTTTGCATACCTAACCTAGAGGCTGTCTCAACCAGAGTTACCATCCCCGAGAGCAGCAACGTGAGTGTCGGTAATTTTTGCATCTTTTCCTAACTTAACCAAGAGGTAATCTAAATCAAAGTCACCATCCCCAATAAAGATCACATAGGCCTCGTTTTTCATCAATCAAGCTCAATTATTTTTTTTTTTTTCTTTTGATAAAAAATTCTAACAATTTTAGCTTATAACGGCATTCCTTACACTATTATTGGTGGTTTCGGCTTCCTACTTTTCCTAGATGAGAACCCACTAGTAAACTAACAATTAAGATATTTTAGTATCAAATGAACCTAGGAACCGGGTCGGGCCTACTTACATATCCCAAGCTAGACACGAGTTTAACTTTATTCTCATATTATTACTATTTGAAACCCGAATATGCCTGACTCTACTATCATTTTCCATTTTTTTTTTTTTTTTTTTTTTGCAAAACTTCTTTAACAGGAACATTTTTCTATTTTTCAATTTTTTTGGATTTTTTAATTTTTTAATTTTTTAATTTTTTTGTATTTTTCAAAAAAAATTTATAACTCAAGACTCAACTAGACACTACAACACTATATCCCATCCGCACACTTAAGATTTCCATTGTCCCTAATACAGGCATAGAATACGACTAAAAACTACGTAAACTAAAAATAAATAAATAATAAATAACTAACTAATAAATGAAAATATACAAAAATACAGTGGAAGGACTTAGCTGATATACAAGACTGTCAATGTTCCAGTCAATTCCACATATGCCCTCCAATCCGAAAACGCCCAGCAAACAATTCCTAAACTCTCTCACGCTAACAGAATCGACAACCAACACACCGTACCTATCAAACCAAACAAATATACCAAAACAAAATAGATAGATACTAGTGTCTACAAACATCCATCACAACCATCAACAACCAACCACACCCAACCAACTTGTTTAAGTATATCAGTACAAACCATAGAGGATAAAACAACATAAAAGAAAAATAAACACAAAAGATACTCCATAAACGAGCTCCTGTTGTCTCCTCTATCTCCACATCCCATTCATCATCGCTTTCTTCTTCTTCTTCCTCTTCTTCGGCACCACCACTCTGTCTATACACAGTAAAGTTGGGATTCGGATCCCCATATCCATACTGCCCTGATTCGTACCTATACCCATCCATCTGACTAGAACCTCCCTCACCACCTGACCCAAACTGACCCGGCGCACTAAACTGACCTGGCGCAGAGTACGGCTGAAAGAAATCAGGAACTCCTATGCTCATACACGTCATCATATATCTCAACGCATTCTCCTGTCATTCTTGCCTGGTCTGAAGCAAGTGTATGACATCCCCAAACTACTGAGATGCCCAGTCATGAATTTCCCTGAAACCTTGATCCATTCGATTGTAAAGAGACTCTAAGGTAAATGGATCTGGGGGCGGCTGACGGCGGGGATACTGTGGTACCGGGATCTCATGCCTTTGATGGGGTCTATGTCTATGCGTCGGCACGATTTGGTGCATAATATCCTCAGCCGGATGACCCTTGGGTGGTTGGACTTCGAAATCAAGATCCCTGCAAGCTGCAACTCTTTTATTTCAAAGAACTCTGAAGTCGGACCCGGATGAAGATGTACCGGATTGTATTTATCAAACACCCCTAAATTTCGTGAAATCCTCGTAATGTACAGACCCATATCCAACGCAGCCCGATGACCCTCGCGTCGCGTACGGGTGAAAGACCATGCCAAAACACTAGCCAAGTTCATACTCTGATTCTCCACACAACTCATCAAGATAAACAAATCAGTCCAATTTGCCTTATTCTCCCCGGATTTTCTACCCAGGAGCGTAGTAGAAAATATCTTCAACAAATATCTATAAACTGGGTCTCGAACCGAAGTGATAAGGTTCGTAGAAGCAAATGGACGATCAGATATCGTTAACCAGAACCGTGCCAGATCAGAACCAACTAAACTCATCCTCTTAGGGGTTTGATATGCACCGCTCAAACTAGTAACAAAATCCGGAGTATGAGCTTCCTCTACCAAATAGAAACCCATAGCCACAGCAAACCTCAGAATAGACATCTCAAAAATAGTCCGACCCAAACTGAAGGAGACCGCATCGTGCTCAGCAAAAGCACCTTCCTTGTGGCGGAAGGTGGAATGAAACTCCAATAATAACTCTTCATATTGATCCCAAGTACAATTCAATGCCACAATATGCCTTGGTCCTAATAACTGTTCAACCCGTTGCCGATCGCCCAACGTCCCTAACCATTCCCAATCAATGGTCCGGTGCTCCAGAAGTTCAGTTCCGTTCAATTTATCAAACTTTTCCTACTCTTTTGTACCCAACTCAAACTGAAGGAGTGGATGATCGACTCTTCTCCTTATTCAGCACATGGGAATTTGCTCGGAAGTGTGATAAACGATCTTCCTTTGCTGAGGGTTTAGGTTGTCTACTTGTTGACGTGGATCCCCTCACGGGCGTTGTGATGGCCGCCTCCTCCTTTTACTAGCTCCAGCTGAACTACCCTCGCCTGACATTCTCTACAAAACAGTGTTAAACAAAGAAAAACAGGCAAATAGATAGCATACACAAACTATTTTTGGTATTTTTCATTTTTTAATTTTTTTTACTTTTTAATTTTTATAAAATTGGAAACAGCCGTATAGCATTAAATGCGCAGCTGAATCCAAAAAGAAATTTTAATAAAAATGCAGGTTATCATTTACAAAAGCATAAGTAATAAACAAACTCGCCCGAATGGAGATTGAGTACGGGCGAGTTATGTTGAACTTTTACGCGCATATAAGTAAACCCATGACCAATACTAACTTAAACTAAAATAGCCTCATGATACACAACTCAATGTATGCTACCTCCTCCTGGAACTTTAATTGTCCCAAATAAGACCAAGTGTCCACTGAACCTGGGCATTGAGTCCAAACTTACATAAGGTTTAAAGATTTAATGTTGAAAATAGATTTTACTCGAAAAAATCCGCCTAATGAAAGGATGTTTTAACCGGTTAAGTTTTTTATTTCAAAACTCAAGTTCGATACTTTATAACAATATAGCACCAATAAACTCAGTTCAATGTCCAACAATCCCAAACCATACCATCCGCACCCATTATGTAACAACCCTTGCCAAAATTGTTATTTCTTTATTTAATAACGCACATTAGGAAACCCTAATGGAGACCCCCAAGTGGTATGGCACGACCCATAATTTTTAAAAACGACCAAAACTAGGATCAGGGCCCCATAAAACTCAAGGGGGTATCCCCTAATTGATAATTATCTATAGAATCAACATAAATGACGAATTTCCGTTTGATGTTGACTCACCAGGGCTATGTGGGACACGAGGCCACCCTAGCCAAAATAGGTGGGCCCCGCGTGTCGCGCCAGGATCCCTGGCAGCCTGCGCGACACGCGGGGGAGACCAAAATTCAGTATATAATGCTGGGGTTTGGCACTTGAATGGCTGTTCTGTTTTGACATAAAAATTCACAACACACGTTACGTTATACATTGTTTCGTTCAAAAACACTTAAATCCTGAATCTCTGCTGCGACAACAGGGTAATAACTCGATCACTGATACGATATAATGTCCGATCGATTGAAACCGATCCGATGGATGTTTAAGTGCTTCCTGAATTCGGGCTATACTTTGTCAATCATCGTGAGGGTTTTGATTTCGTGAAGTTATCGTAAATGTTGAATTAAGTTACTGACCTAGTTTCGTTTGCATTGTTATATTTAAACTAGGTTACCAGGCTAAATCAGTAGGCATATTCTACCCATCTAAACTCGCAAAGTGAGTCATTCTCTTTTTATCAAAAGTGCTTTACAATACCCAAATGTTTCCAGTTATATGTTACAGGGATTAAGTCTTTGTTATCTTAAATTACTGGCAGTAAGTGGGGTATTGTGCACAATGACTACCGTTTATCACTTTTAGGTGAAAGGACCTAAATAGTGATACTCGTCAAGTCTGGGTGAACGGACCCACTAGTGATATGACCACAGTTATAGATCTGGTCGAGTGACAACTGAACCAGCTAATTATAAGACAGGGGCAATTGTAATAGCTCTTAATACTGTAATCTATAACAATGTGTCGTTTTATGCAAATTGATTGACTCGCTAGTATTTCCCCGCTGATAACATCTTTTTAAACATGTTTCAGGTGATTTACTGTGAACAAGGAAAAGTGTCATGTAGCACTACCAGCTTGAACAATGTGGCTCAGTAAATAATATAAACATGTTTTTGTAATTAGGGAATTTCCTAGTGAAATTCCTATGTTGTAAATTACGGGGTTTGACCAGAAACTTGAAATAAAATAATTGGGTGTTTTCAGTTTAAACGATTTAAGCCAATTAAGTATTTAGAAATTCCTGGGTCGGGGGCCGTGACAGAAAAAGGTGGTATCAGAGCCACTGATTTAAGCCAATTAAGTATTTAGAAATACTTAATTTTCCAGATTGCCATTCTGTGATTCTGTGAAAATTTAATTTAACAAACAAAAATTTAACTTGAATTTTTGTGTGTTTCTTCATGTGTGCTAACAGCTTGAATGAACTGTCGAAGGCACTCCGAAACTTTACAATCCATACCATCGATATGGATACCACAGGAACCCAATCAGGGCATCAGGAGGATACCGAGGAGCCACTAGTGTTTTAAGCCCAGCCTCAGGAGAAACCAAAGCCTAAAAAGAGAAGAAGGCTGCTGGATTGGAAACGCGGACGCAAGAAGAAACCCGCTGCCCAACGGGTAAAGAAGACGGAGGATCCCAAAGGGAAGGGAAAGGAAGTAGGGGAGAGTTCCGGTCAAGCCCAGGAGATGCCACCTTGGGAAGAGCTTGATAGGAAACTGGCAAATTGTGACCTCATCGGACATGCTGACGAAACCCTTTTCAATTTCCCCGCCCAATCTGAACTTCCAATTAATTTGGAAACTGCTATTCCATACCCCATTGTCAACCCCCAACCTGTTACAGGGCAGCTGGAAGAATGGTGGACGAGCGACTGGCATTTTCAGAACTTCATGAATAACCGAAATGTTTACTTTCCCCAGTTTGATCCTGAACCTGCACCATTCCCACCTATGAGCGCAGAAAACGTTGCCGAATTATGCTGCTATGGTGAGGAACTGGTGAATGCGGGAAACCAGATTCAGGAAGTGGGGGAAAACATCACGTGGAAGTACGACGAGAGGGAGCGTCGTTTCTGAAGGGCCAGTTAACCAAAATGCTTGTTTTGTATAATATTATTATATGAATATATATATATATATATATATATATATAACAATAATAATAATAATAATGTAATAATAACTAAAAATAAAACTTTTGTAAAATAGATAGTGTGTATTGATGCATACTATTATAAAAATATATAAATGTCGCAAGGTCGACGATTTTAGCTATATGTGTTGACTTAATTGTGTTGTGATTGCCTTGTTGTGTTTAATTGTTATCCAATTTGTGACAATAACTTGTATATATTAATAATTATTCAGATGGAAAACGCAATAAATGAACCGGTCAATGATGTTAATCAATCTGAACAACACAATGAGGATTATTTTCTTAATAGACAAGATATCGAAAATATCATTGCTCAGGGAATAGCCAACGCTATCCCACCAATTGTTGCTGCCGTTAAGAATCCTGCTGAACCTTCCCAAGCCAACCATAGTAAACGTACTCGCGACGATAATTTCAGTAACAGTGTAAATGGAGGCGGCAATAATGACAATAATGTGGTTCAAGCCCTAATACTTAAGAAAATGAAAGTTGCAACACCTGGTTGCACTTATAAAGAATTTCTTGCCTGTAAACCGGTCGAATTTGCAGGCAATGAAGGGGAAACTGCCACACTATGATGGTTGGAAAAGACCGAAGCAGTAATTAAAATAAGCAAGTGTGCAGAGGAAGACAAGGTTATGTATGCATCCCACCTTTTCAAGGAAGAGGCGTTAGAATGGTGGAACACGGTGCTGCAGGCTAAGGGAAGTGACGTGGCTTATGCCATGAGCTGGGAGGAATTTAAGGAATTAATAGAAAGGAAATTTTTTCCCGCCTACGAAAAGGAACAAATGACAAATAAGTTCCTGAACCACCGGATGGTGGACGTTGATTGTCAGGGGTATACTTCGAAATTTTTCGAGTATGCTAGAATTGTACCAACTCTGGCCTTGCCAGAACCGGTGCTTATTTCTCGCTATATTTGGGGACTAATTAGCGAAATTCGTGATATAGTCAAAGCTGCGAGACCCCGCACAATTGACGATGTTGTCGAACTGGCCAACACCTTGACTGACGGACTGGTACGTACTAGAGAAGAGAACATGAAAAAGGAGTTAGCCCAAAGGATTACCAAAGGTTTTCGTGGAAGTAATAATGCCAGTAACTTCAAGAAAAAGGGAACCGGGCAATCCTCCATTGCTCCATTTTGCAGTACCTGTAAAAGAAAGCATTTTGGAAAATGCAAGGGGTACTGTAATTTCTGCGAAATCCCGGGGCACCAAGAGGAGAATTGCAGGAAGAAATCCATGATCTACTACAACTGCGGAGAAAAAGGGTACTTTAGGCCCTACTGCCCAAAATTGGTTAAACCAGCTGAAAACAAGACCAAACCTGCCGAAGGATCTAATAAGAAGAATGCAAGAGCCTTCCAGCTGACTACACATGAAGCATATCTAATTCCAGATGTGATAGCTGGTACGTTCCTTGTACATGACTTTTATGCAAAAGTATTATTTGACTCTGGTGCAAACCAAAGTTTTATAAATACTTCATTCTGCCAAGCTCTTAAGCCACCTTTAACCAAACTTAGGCAGATTTATACGGTAGAAACGATAGATGGAAATTCTGTTAGCATAGATAAGGTTCTGCAAGAAGGAAAGATAGAACTCTCGGGCCATAATTTTTTTGCAAACCTGCTGCCTATGAATTTAGCCGGATTCGATGTTGTATTAGCAATGGATTGGTTAATAGCCAACCATGCTCGAATCCTCTGTGATAAGAATTCCATAGAAATTCATACGCCTACGGGAGAAGTAATTTTGATTTCAGGAGATAAGCCGCGTAAACCAATGAAGTTCATTTCAGTGATGAAAGTTGCTAGTTATGAACAAAAACAAGGAATAGTGTATATGATTTCGGTAATCATTAACACTAAAAGCAAGGAACTTTGAGAAATCCCAGTAGTGTCGAAATTTCCGGATGTATTCCCTGAAGAACTACCTGGATTACCACCCGATAGGGAAGTAGAGTTTAGAAGTCATCTAATTCCTGGAACTGCACCAATAGCTAAGGCACCTTATCGGTTAGCACCCAAAGAAATGTTCGAATTGAAAAAGCAGTTAGATGAATTGTTAAGTAAATGATTTATACAACCTAGTTCATCCCCTTGGGGAGCACCAGTGTTGTTTGTGAAAAAGAAGGATGGTTCGATGCGTATATGTATCGATCATAGGGAACTGAATAAGGTTACAATTAAGAATCGATACCCATTAGCTAGGATTGATGATCTCTTTGATTAACTTCAGGGAGCTAGGTACTTTTCTAAGATAGATTTACGCTCCGGATATCATCAGTTGAAGGTACAGGAAGAAGACATACCTAAAACTGCTTTCAGGACTAGGTATGGTCACTACGAGTTTACAGTCATGCCATTTGGACTAACAAATGTCCCTGCAGCATTTATGGACATGATGAATAGGATCTGTAAACCGTATTTGGATAAATTCGTAATTGTCTTCATCGACGATATACTTATTTATTCCAAAAGTCAGGACGAGCATTGTGAGCACCTACATGCACTCTTAACTTTGTTAAGAAAGGAAAAGCTTTACGCCAAATTCTCGAAGTGTGAATTTTGGCTACAGAAGGTGCAATTTTTAGGACACATGGTGAATCACGAGGATATTCACGTAGATCCCTCCAAGATAGAAGCAATCACCAATTTGAAGGTCCCGCAATCAGCTACCGAAGTTAGAAGTTTCCTAGGATTAGTTGGGTATTACAGGCGCTTCATTAAAGACTTTTCTAAGATAGTAGTTCCATTAAATAAGCTAACCTGTAAAACTGTTAAGTTTGAATGGGGACCCAAACAAGAAGAGGCCTTTAGGATTTTAAAGCAAAGATTAACAAATGCCACAATCCTTGCTTTACCAGAAGGAACAAAAGATTTTGAAGTTTACTGCGATGCTTCTAAGTTAGGATTAGGTTGTGTATTAATGCAACGCAAAAAGGTAATTGCGTATGCCTCAAGGCAGTTGAAAAAGCACGAGGAAAATTATACGATTCACGACTTAGAATTAGGAGCAATAATTTTTGCCCTTAAGATATGGAGACATTATCTGTACGGAAGTAAGTTTACTGTCTATACAGATCATAAGAGTTTAAGATACATATTTGGGCAAAAAGAATTGAACATGAGGCAAAGAAGATGGATGGAAATTCTAAGTGACTACGACTGTGATATTCTATATCACGAAGGAAAGGCTAATGTAGTAGCAGATGCCCTTAGTCGTAAGTACCATGAAAAGCAAAGACGAGTTCGTGCTCTTAGATTAAATCTACAATTAGATTTAATGGAACAACTGAAGAATGTTCAGGAAACAGCAATCAAGGATGATGTTGAAGGAATGAAAGGAAGGATTAAGGAATTAGAACAAGGAACTGATGGAATTTGGAGATTCCATAAGAAAAGAATTTGGGTACCTAAGCAAGGGGGTTTAAGAGATAAGATTCTAGAGGAAGCCCATAAATCTAGGTATATGATGCATCCTGGTAACAACAAGATGTATCAAGATTTAAGGAATAACTTCTGGTGGATAGGAATGAAGAAAGATATAGCTAGATACGTTTCTAAGTGCCTAACTTGTTCACAAGTTAAGGCAGAACACCAGAAACCTTCAGGTTTACTTCAACAGTTAGAATTGCCCGTATGGAAAGTGGAACTAATAACCATGGATTTTGTTACTAAGCTACCCAAGACCAGAAAAGGTAACGATGCAATATGGGTGATTGTAGATCGATTAACCAAATCAGCTCATTTCCTACCCATGAAGGAAACCTTTAGTATGTAAAGATTGGCTAAGTTACACGTAGACGAGGTAGTATCACTACATGGGTCCCTACTCTGCATTATGTCAGATAGGGATAGTCATTTCACTTCGCATTTCTGGACAAGTTTCCAAGGAGCAATGGGGACGCGATTAAATTTAAGCACTGCATATCATCCTCAAACAGATGGACAAAGTGAAAGGACGATCCAAACTCTCAAAGACATGCTCAGGGCATGTGTAATAGACTTCGGTGGAAACTGGGATGACCACTTACCCCTAATAGAATTCTCCTATAACAATAGTTATCACACAAGCATCAATGTTGCCCTGTTCGAAGTACTGTATGGACGAAAGTGTCGAACTCCAGTATGCTGGGCAGAAATAGGAGAAAGTCAATTATCAGGACCCGAGATTGTACAGGAAACCACCGAAAATATAACTCAAATAAAGGAAACACTGAAAATGGCTCGAGATCGTCAGAAGAGTTATGCAGACAAACGACTTAAACCATTAGAATTCCAAGTTGGGGACAAGGTACTATTGAAAGTTTCACCTTGGAAGGGAGTAGTTCGATTCGCCAAGAAAGGGAAGCTAAGTCCAAGGTACATGGGACCCTTCACAGTTACCCAATGAATAGGACCAGTTGCCTATCAATTACAGTTACCCTAAGAACTAGCTGGGGTACATAATGTATTTCATGTATCTAATCTTAAGAAGTGTTTATCGGATGAATCACTGGTAGCCGGGGTACATAATGTATTTCATGTATCTAATCTTAAGAAGTGTTTATCGGATGAATCACTGGTAGTACCTCTTCAAGACATAGAGGTAAATGAAAAGTTGAAATTTGTTGAGAAACCTCTTCAAATAGAAGATAGAAAGGTCAAGTTCCTCAAGCACAAAAGACTGGTGCTGGTCAAAGTAAAGTGGGATTAGAAAAGAGGACCAGAGTATACATGGGAACTCGAATCAGAGATGAAGTGAAAGTACCCTTACTTGTTCCAGTAAATCTCGAGGACGAGATTTTAAACAAGGTGGGGAGGGTGTAACAACCCTTGCCAAAATTGTTATTTCTTTATTTAATAACGCACATTAGGAAACCCTAATGGAGACCCCCAAGTGGTATGGCACGACCCATAATTTTTAAAAACGACCAAAACTAGGATCAGGGCCCCCTAAAACTCAAGGGGGTATCCCCTAATTGATAATTATCTATAAAATCAACATAAATCATGAATTTTCGTTTGATGTTGACTCACCAGGGCTATGTGGGACACGAGGCCACCCTAGCCAAAATAGGTGTGCCCCGCGTGTCACGCCAGGATCCCTGGCAGCCTACGCGACACGCGGGGGAGACCAAAATTTAGTATATAATGCTAGGTTTTGGCACTTGCATGGTTGTTCTGTTTCGACGTAAAAATTCACAACACACGTTACATTATACACTGTTTCGTTCAAAAACACTTAAATCCTGAATCTCTGCTGCGACAACAGGGTAATAACTCGATCACTGATGCGATATAATGTCCGATCGATAGAAACCGATCCGATGGATGTTTAAGTGCTGCCTGAATCCGGGCTATACTTTGTCATTCGTCGTGAGGGTTTTGATTTCATGAAGTTATCGTAAATGTTGAATTAAGTTACTGACCTAGTTTCGTTTGCATTGTTATATTTAAACTAGGTTACCAGGCTAAATTAGTAGGCATATTCTACCCATCTAAACTCGCAAAGTGAGTCATTCTCTTTTTATCAAAAGTGCTTTACAATACCCATATGTTTTCCAGTTATATGTTATAGGGATTAAGTATTTGTTATCTTAAATTACTAGCAGTAAGTGGGGTATTGTGCACAATGACTACCGTTTTATCACTTTTAGGTGAAAGGACCTAAATAGTGATACTCGTCACTACTGGGTGAAGGGACCCAATAGTGATATGACCACAGTCAAAGATCCGGTCGAGTGACAACTGAACCAGCTAATTATAAGATAGGGGCAATTGTAATTGCTCTTAATACTGTAATCTATAACAATGTGTCGTTTTATGCAAATTGAATGACTCGCAAGTATTTCCCCGCTGATAAAATCTTTTTAAACATGTTTCAGCTGATTTACTGTGAACTAGGAAAAGTGCCTTGTAGGACTACCAGCTTGAACAATGTGGCTCAGTAAATAAAATAAACATGTTTTTGTAATTAGGGAATTTGCTAGTGAAATTCCTCTGTTGTAAATTACGGGGTTTGACCCGAAACTTGAAATAAAATAATTGGGTGTTTTCAGTTTAAACAATCCTGTTAAAATTTCCGCTGCCAAATTAAACACCAATACCACGGGTTTCTATCCTTCGGCTTCTGAACCGGGAAATTGGGTCGGGGGCCGTGACACATTAAACACTAGACAAAGCATAAATGTCGCAACCGTCGACCCCTACCCAGGGAGCGGGAGCCGCGAACAAGCTGCCGGTGGTATCCGTATTTATTAATTTGGCAGCGGAAATGAGAACATCAGGATCGTAGTTAGGAAATAAATTTCAGAGTTTCAAAACACAAAAAAATTTATATTAATCAAATGGGATAAAACCCATGTTTTATTCATAATACATTTATAGGGATAGACCCTAGTTGCTGAAAACATGAACTTTTATTTAGGTAACTTTTATAGCCACTTTCTTTAAGCCTTCAGTGATCCATAGCTGGCTTCTAATAGCTTTCACATCAAGTTACCTGAAACACGTTTTAAAAAAATTTAATCAGCAAGAAATACTGGCGAGTGCATCACAGTTTAATCAAAATAAGCTTTTATAACTTTATAGTATTGAGAGCGATTACAATGTTTATATCTACCTAATTACTCATTCAGTATTTGTCATGTTGGTAGTTCCATGACTGTGGTCATATTACTATTGGCTAACGCATTGTCTAATAGTAACGCTTGACTAGTAGTGTATACAAAATCCCACATACCAGCAGCAATTGTAGAATACAAAGACTCAATCACTGTAAGTATACTTAAAAATATTTGAGATTTTGTAACACAGTTTGGTAGAAAAGGAGAATGACTCGCAAATGGTGAGAAAATAGAATGGACTCACAAACGGTGAGAAAAGAGAATGGACTCACTTTGTAGACTTAGGTATTTCTACAGCTTCCTGTTGATTTTCTTGATTAATTTTCTATTAAAACAAACAATGCACACATGTTAGAAAGATAACCCACATCACATTAGCCATACAACACGAGACAGAACCCCAATGAACTTAGTTAGGCAGAGCCTCGACATGCGTTACGGGACCCTAGATCAATCGGGCAGGGTAACGAATCACTGATCGGGGTTACAATACTTAAAATGAGGCAGAGCTTCGTGTTTTAGGGGTATAATACCGAGCTATTGTACTTGCACTATAGGGACAGAAAGAAATTTTGAACAAATGAAACTGATGCTAAAAGGCTCAATTTATAGGCTGAATCGGGGGTCTCTCGCGCCCCGCGACCCACTGCCTTGGTTCTCTCGCGCCCCGCGAGGCATACCTAGCTACGGCTAGGTGTGGCAGATCACCACCGTAGGTTCGTGTTGCAACCCCAACCCCTGCCCGGGAGCAGGTGCAGCGAGCTCAGATTGATGGTATCGGTGTTTATTAATTTGGCAGCGGAATACATCAGGACCGTAGTTAGGAAATATTTTTATCAGAGTTAAACACCAAACATTTTATAACAAATCATTGGGATAAAACCCAAGTTCATATGACAATACATTTGTAGGGATAAACCCTAATTATTGAAAACAAAAATTCCTTTTTATTTAGGTAACTTTTATAGACACTTTTCCAAGCCTTTAGTGCTCTCCAGCTGGCTTCTATTGGCTTTCACATTTTGTTACCTGAAACGCGTTTTAAAAAGATTTTATCAGCAAGAAATACTGGCAAGTACATTCCATTTTGTAAAGCATCAGGTGTTACACATTACAGTATTAAGGGCGATTACAATGTTTATATCTACACAATTACTCATTTAGTACTGTCAACACCTGACTTGTGGGTCATATTACTCATTGGCTAAATCTTTGTCCAATGGTAACGTCTTTCACATTTTGTATACAAAACCCCAACATACCGGCAGTAATTGTAGAATTACAAAGACTTAATCATTGTAATTGTATTTAAAAAACATATGAGGTTTTGGTAAAGCAATTTGATTCACAAAAAGAGTTTATAAAAGAGAATGTACTCACATTGTTGACTTAGGTGATACTACTATAGCTTCCTGATGATTCTCCTGCTTATTATCTATTAAAATTAAACAATGCACACGTGTTAGTAAAATAACCCAAATCACATTAACCGTACAACTTGAGACAGAACTCCAATGACTGAGTCAGGCAGAGCCTTGACATGCATTATGGAGTCCTAGATCAATCGGGTGGAACACGAGACAGAATTCCAAAGACTGAGTCAGGCAGAGCCTTGACATGCGTTACGGAGCCCTAGATCGATCGTGTAGGGTAACAGCAGGGTTATAATACTTACAACGAGGCAGATCTTACCTTTATAGGGGTATAATACCCGAGTATTATTTCTACTAACAGAAAGTTGAGAGAGATTTCAGATTTTGAACGATTTGCAAATGAAGCCGATCGCCCCTATTTATAGGCTGATTCGAAGGTGGAACGCAGCCCGCGAAGCATTCTTTTAACTCTCTCGCGGCCCGCGAGAGAGTAGACTAGGTCTTAGGCTTGGCTAGTCAGCGAACCTAGGCTTGCCACGTGTTGACACGTGGCGGCATGGGTGTCCGGCAAGCAACCAGGGCTCGCGCCCCACGAGGGACAATGGGGTCTGGGTCGCGGCCCGCGACAACCCCATAAATTTTGTTTTTCTTGATTTTTATAAATATAAAGGTATTTCAGGCTCGTTTTTCGCGTACGGGGTATATTTTAGGACGTTTACGGTTGTCCAAATATGTTTTAGGAGGATTGTTATATCCTCCCCACCTTGTTTTAGATCTCGTCCTCGAGGTCTACTAGAATAGGTGTGGGTATTTCTTCTGCATCTCTGACTCGAGTTCCCATGTGTACTCTGGTCCTCTCTTGGAATCCCATTTTACTTTGACCAGAACTAGTCTCTTGTGTTTGAGATTCTTGATCTTTCTATTTTCAATCTGAATGGGTTTCTCGATAAACTTAAGTTTCTCATTTACATCATGTATTCCTGCCATTTCCTCTGGCAGTTATAGCTAATAGGCTAAAGGTCCTATTCTTCTAATAATCTCAAAAGGTCCAACATACCTGGGGCTTAGCTTTTCTACATTTAACGAATATGACTACTCCTTTCCATGGAGAGACTTTTAACAATACTTTATCTCCTACTTGAAATTCTAAAGGTTTTCATCTGTTATCTGCATAAATCTTTTGACGATCTCGTGCTGCTTTTAGTCTTTCCTTGACTTAAATTATCTTATCTGTTGTTTCTTGCACTATCTCTGGTCCAGATAGTTGCTTTTCTCCAATTTCTGCCTAAAAGATTGGAGTTCGGCACTTTCGTCCATAGAGTGCTTCAAATGGTGCAGCATTAATGCTAGTATGATAGCTGTTATTGTAGGAAAATTCTATTAATGGTAAATGATCGTCCCAATTTCCTCCGAAATCAATTACACAGGCTCTACGCATATCTTCCATTGTCTGAATTGTCCTTTCGCTTTGTCCGTCCGTCTGTGGATGATAAGCCGTGCTTAGATTTAACCTGGTTCCCATTGCTTTTTGGAAACTTGTCCAAAAATGAGAAGTAAAATGGCTATCTCTATCAGATACAATATATAAAGGAATTCCATGTAATGAAACTATTTCATTACATATAGCTTGGCTAACTGTTCCAAACTGAAAGTTTCCTTCATTGGTAATAAATGAGCAGATTTGGTCAATCGGCCTACAATCACCCAGATTGTATCATTTCCTTTTCTTGTCTTGTGTAATTTGGTAACAAGTCCATTGTTATCAATTCCCATTTCCATATTGGCATCTCTAATTGTTGCAATAATCCTGAGGGTTTCTGATGTTCAACTTTAACTTGTGAACAGGTCAGACATTTAGCAACGTAGTTTGCTATATCCTTTTTCATTCCTATCCACCAGAAATTTTTTCTTAGATATTGATACATCTTATCACTTCCGAGGTGTATCGTATACTTAGACTTATGAGCTTCTTCTAAAATTCTATGGCGTAGGTTTCCTTGTTTAGGTATCCAGATCCTTTTCTTATGGAACTTCCAAATTCCATCTGTTCCTTGTTCTAATTCTTTAATCATTCCTTTTAAACCTTCAGCTCTTCCTTGAATGTTGTTTCCTGTACCTCTCTAATTTGAACATTTAAATCTACTTGTAGATTTAATCTGAGAGAACGTACTCATTTGGGCTTTTCATGATACTTTCGACTTAAAGCATCAGCTACTATATTAGCTTTTCCAGCATGGTACTGAATATCATAATCATAATCACTAAGAACTTCCATCCAGTGTCTCTGTCTCATATTTAATTCTTTTTGCCCAAAAATATACCTTAAACTCTTATGATCGGTGAAGACAACAAATTTATTTCCATATAAATAGTGTCTCCAAATCTTAAGGGCAAAAACTATGGCTCCTAACTATAGATCATGGGTTGTATAATTCTCTTCATGTTTCTTAAGTTGTCTAGGGGCATAGGCTATAACCTTTTGACGTCGCATCAACACACATCCATATCCTAACTTAAACGGATCACAATAGACTACAGAATCTTCAGTTCCTTCTGGTAATGCGAGAATCGGTGCATTGGTTAACCTTTGCTTAAGAATCTTAAAAGCTTCTTCCTGCTTTAGTCTCCATTCAAACTTAACTAATTTGCAGGTCAGCTGGTTAATGGAATGGCTATTCAAGAGAAGTCTCGGATACACCGTCTATAATATCCTGCCAGTCCAAGAAAACTTCATACTTCTGTTAGCGACTCAGGGATTTTCACTTAGTAATCGCCTCGATCTTTGTGGGATACACATGAATTCCTTCATGTTTAACCAGATCCCCAAGGAATTGCACTTCTTGTAACCAAAATTCACATTTTGAGAATTTAGCATAAAGCTTCTCTTTTCTCAACAATGTCAGAAGTGTATGCAGATGCGCTGCATGTTCCTCTTTACTCTATTAGTAAATTAGAATATCATCTATAAAAACAATTATGAATTTATCCAGGTATGGTTTACATATCCTGTTCATCATGTCCAAAAATGCAGCTAGGGCATTGGTTAAACCAAATGGCATGACGGTAAATTCATAATGATCATACCTTATTCAGAAAGCAGTCTTAGGAATGTCCTCTTCCTGTACTTTTAGTTGATGATATCCTGAGCGTAAGTCGATCTTAGAAAAGAATCGAGCTCCTTGAAGTTGATCGAACAGATCATCAACTCTCGGTAGTGGGTACCGATTCTTAATCTTAACCTTGTTCAATTCTCGGTAATCAATGCACATATGTATCGATCCATCTTTCTTCTTAACAAACAACACCGATGCTCCCCACGTTGATGAACTTGGTTGTATAAAACCTTTGTCAAGAAGTTCGTCCAATTGTTTCTTCAGTTCCTGTATCTCCGTTAGTGTTAATCGATATGGTGCTTTGGCAATCGATGCCGTTCCTGGTATTAGGTGAATCCTAAATTCAACCTCTCTATCAGGCGGTAATCCAGGTAACTCTTCTGGAAAAACATCTGAGAGTTTAGATATCACAGGGATATCTTTTAATTATTTTCCTTTAGTATTGATGATTATAGAAATCATATATACTATTCCTCCTTTCCTTTCATAACTTGCGGCTTTCATCACAGAGATGAACTTTGTCGATCTGGTTGGCTTATCTCCTTTAATTGTGATCTTTTCACCTGTTGGTGTACTTACTTGTACTGACTTTGATCACATAAAATGCTGGCACGATTGGCTACCAACCAATCCATTCCTAATATAACATTGAGTCCGGCTAGATTCATTGGGTAAAGGTTAGCTGAAAAGTTATGATTCAAAATTTCTATTCTTGCTCCCTGCAAGATTTCACTTATCTTAATGGATTCTCCATTTGCTGTTTCTACCAGACAATCTTGTTGAAGTTTGGCTAAGGGTTGGTCGAGAAGTTTGTAGAAAGAAGTATTGATAAAACTCTGGTTTGAACCAGAGTCAAATAATACTTTGGCAAATATATTATTAACTAAGAACGTATCGGCAATCACATCCAGGATCATCTTGGCTTCCTCAGCTGTCAGAACAAACGCTCTGGCATTTTTCTTAGGTCCTTCAGTTGTCTTAGCCTTGTTGGTTATTGCTAGAGGTTTCGGACAGTTCGGTATGATGTGCCCAGTTTCTCCACAATTGAAGCATATCCTATTGCTAGGTTTCTTCCTATAGTCTTCTTCCTTGTGTCCATATATTTTGCAAAAGTTGCAGTATATGGAGCATCTTCCAGAGTGATTTCTTTTGCAATGCTTACAGTAGGGTGTAGAGGAAGAACCTGTACCTTTCCCACAGTTGGAATTAGCGTAGCGAAATTCCTGGGTAAGCCTTTGAGTTAGGTTCTTTCTCTGGTTTTCCTCTTGGGTGCGTACCAATTCATCAGTCAGGGTATTGGCTAGTTCTACTGCTTCTTCTATGGTTTGTGGTCTAGCTGCCTTGACTACGTGTATAATCTCACCAATTAATCCCCAAATATAACGGGAGATTAACACTGGTTCAGGTGAGGCTAAGGTTGGCACTATCCTAGCATATTCGAAGAATATGGTAGTCTAACCATTGCAGTCTATCCCAGTCATTTTAAGATTTAGGAACTTATTGGTGATTTGTTCCTTTTCATTAGGAGGACAGAATTTTCTTTCAACCATTTCCTTAAAGTTGGTCCATTCCATATTATAAACTTTATCACTTCCCCTAGACTGGAGAATAGTATTCCACCATTCTAATGCTGCATTTTTGAAAAGATTAGAAGCAAACATAATCTTATCTTCATCTGCACATTTACTTATTTTTTTGACTGCTTCTGTCTTTTCTATCCAACGTAAGGCTGCAAAGGCTCATTCATTGCCTGAGAATTCTATTGGTTTGCAGGCCAAGAATTCTTTATAAGAACAACCATAAGAAGCGGTTCTTCTTCTTTTAGGAATTAGAGCTTGGATTATAGGTCTGTTATTATCGTTCACACTGTGACTTGGCTCAGTGTGTTGGCATTTACTTCCATTTGCAGATTTATTATTTTCTGCTTCTTTAACAGTCTTGATAATATAGGGCATAGCATCTATAATTCCTTGTGCTACTATATGTTGGATGGCACTGTTATCTATTTGGTTTCCATTATTCTCATTATTCTGGTTTTTCTGATTTACTTTGTTGTCCATCTAAATTGTGAATATTTATCAAGTATTAATTATCACATAATAAATTTAGTACAAATATTTATACACAATCACACAAACAAATTGATCAAAAACGTCGCTCATTGCGACTTTTACTCTTTCTATATATATATATATATATGCATCGGTTACATACTACAGCTGAAAATAAAATATACTAGTAGTTATGCATCCGTATCTATTTTAGTCTATCTAGTCTAGTTTTTTTATCAAAATACAAAATTACACATATATCTAGGAATTTTCTAAGTATCATGTATCCAATCATGTATATCGCGCTCGACATGCTTCCACACAAGCTTCTCTCCTATTTGACGAATTCTATTTCCTTCTTCCACTAATTCGTCACCATATGAGCGAAGTTCTTCCAATTTTTCTTGGCTCATAGGTGGCATGGGTGCTGGTACTGGATTAGGGTGTCCATAAGGGTATGGATTGTGTATCACACTCTGCTTCCACCAGTCGCTGTTCCAAAAGGGGTCTAAAGGGTTAAGGTCAGTGCACTGAGCTATGGGGTTTGGTGGGGGAATTCTGGGAATCTCATAGGGATCTATATCTGGAATTGGAAACTGGTCTTCCTGGTCGGGTTCTAGCATTTGTTGGTCTGGGAATAAAGGTAACAGTGGCGGTTTGGCTATTTGGTTTAGGTTAGCGTCTACTGATGTAGTGGCTAGCATATGGAAATCTGCCAACTCTCTATCTAGTTCATCTTCCCACGGTGGCCTATTGACTGTTTCCTGAGTTTGTGCATTCGCTTCCCTATTAGC
Source organism: Helianthus tuberosus (assembly GCA_030545235.1). Taxonomy (NCBI): domain Eukaryota; kingdom Viridiplantae; phylum Streptophyta; class Magnoliopsida; order Asterales; family Asteraceae; genus Helianthus; species Helianthus tuberosus. The sequence continues at coordinate 54,938 of JARYGA010005356.1, forward strand.
TCTGACTATCGCTATCTGTTGTTGTAATTACTTCATTCTCTTTCTTCTCTCATATGCTCCTCTATTAAAAAAAATCCTCTTTTCTTAAAAGTAAAAGGTTCCTCAGACTGTGCCATAAAAATAAATATCATTTCCTCAGTATCAGCTGAGTATCCTGAGGGGTTTGGTTGAGATGATGTTCCTTCATCTTTTGGTGAACTAGCTAAGTGATGATAAGCATCCGAGGTACCTTGCTCACTCATACTGTAAACTAACAAATAGTCAAATAACACAAAACAATATTTACATGTAATCACATAAGTTATTTCCTAACATAGAATTTAAGTATCAGCAGAACACTTCTTTGGCTTAAACCAGTGGTTGCCTCCTCTCGTAACCCCCGACCCATGCCTAGGAGCGGGTGCCGCGAGCTCAGATTGATGGTATCGGTGTTTATTAATTTGGCAGCGGAATACATCAGGACCGTAGTTAGGAAATATTTTTATCAGAGTTAAACACCAAACTTTTTATAACAAATCATTGGGATAAAACCCAAGTTCATTTGACAATACATTTGTAGGGATTAACCCTAATTATTGAAAACAAAAACTCCTTTTTTTATTTAGGTAACATTTATAGCCACTTTTCCAAGCCTTTAGTGCTCTCCAGCTGGCTTCTATTGGCTTTCACATTTTGTTACCTGAAACGCGTTTTAAAAATATTTTATCAGCAAGAAATACTGGCAAGTACATTCCATTTTGTAAAGCATCAGGTGTTACACATTACAATATTAAGGGCTATTACAATGTTTATATCTACATAATTACTCATTCAGTACTGTCAACGCCTGACTTGTGGGTCATATTACTCATTAGCTAACTCTTTGTCCAATGGTAACATCTTTCACATTTTGTTTACAAAACCCCAACATACCGGCAGTAATTGTAGAATTACAAAGACTTAAACACTGTAATTATATTTGAAAAACATTTGAGGTTTTGGTAAAACAATTTGTCTCACAAAAAGAGTTTATAAAAGAGAATGTACTCACATTGTTGACTTATGTGATACTACTATACCTTCCTGGTGATTCTCCTGGTTATTATCTATGAAAATTAAACAATGCACACGTGTTAGTAAAATAACCCAAATCACATTAACCGTACAACTCAAGACAGAACTCCAATGACTGAGTCAGGCAAATCCTTGACATGCATTACGGAGTCCTAGATCAATCGGGTGTAACACGAGACAGAACTCCAACGACTGAGTCAGGCAGACCCTTAACATGCGTTACGGAGCCCTAGATCGATCGTGTAGGGTAACAACAGGGTTATAATACTTACAAAGAGACAGAGCTTCGCTTTATAGGGGTATAATACCTGAGTATTGTTTCTACTAACAGAAAGTTGAGAGTGATTTCATAATTTAAACGATTTGCAAATGAAGCCCATCGCCCCTATTTATAGGCTGATTCGAAGGCGGCTCGCGGCCCGCGAGAGAGTAGACTAGGTCTTAGGCTTGGCTTGTCAGCGAACCTAGCCTTGCCACGTGTCGACATGTGGCGGCATGGGTGTCCCGCAAGCAACCAGGGTTCGCGCCCCGCGAGGGACAAAGGGGACTGGGTCGCGGCCCGCGACAACCCCATAAATTTTGTTTTTCTTGATTTTTATAAGTATAAAGGTATTTTAGGCTCGTTTCTCGCATACGGGGTATATTTTAGGACGTTTAGGGTTGTCCAAGTATGTTTTAGGAGGGGTGTTATAGTTCGACACGATATGTGACACGTGTCACATTTGTGTGTCCGGCAAGTATGAGCCGTCGAGCCCCGCGAGACACAGGGTAACCCTGTCGCAGCCCACGAGCGACTTAAATGATTATTTTATTTGATTTTTATAAAAACTAAGGTTATACGGGTGTAGTTTAGGCCGGAGGGTGTGGGGGCGCCACCCCCGCTAGCTCACCATCTATAGCGCCTCAGGGCGCTATACATCAACACCCAGCTTTTTAAGGGGGGGGGGGCGCCATAGGCCAGGCTCCATTGTGTTAACGAACAAGAAACGCGAGGATCGAGGAGAGTTAATACGTTTGACCGTTTGAAACGGTCATATTTAAAAAAATTAATTTCCTTTTTTTATAAATTAACATTATAAATACCCCATATTTCTTTCACCTTTTTATTCCATTCCATTCACTTTCTCTATACTTTTTATACCATTCTCTAGATTTTTTTAAACCATTCTCTACAATGTTTTCCAACAACCCATTGGATCCGAACAATCCGTTTTGGCAAACTTTGCAAAACAACGAGCAAGAGCACCGGTATCGCCGAGACCCGCGTACGGGTGAGCTTGGATATTATCCAATGCCACCAAGCACCCCAACTTCTTCTCATCCCACCACTCAGCCGATGCCCGGTTTTGTCGGGTATTATTCTCAACCCCCATTTTTTCCCACAAACATACCCCAAAACATACCTCAAAACATACCCCAAACCCAAAACACTACCGAAACCAAATTCATTCCCGAATCCCAAGTCAAACCCTCTTCTAGAAAAAAAAAGAATTCATAAAAAGAAGGATGAGGACGAAAAACGTACTACTAAGAAGGTCGAATTTTGGTCGCCTAAGTAAGAGTTCGAGTTGGCAAAAGCATGGCTCGACGTATCGGAGGACGTGATTGTTGGTAAATTTTAATTCAAACATATTGTTTTGTAAATATAATTTTTAATTCAAACATGTTGTTTTGTAAATATATTTTTTTATAGGAAACGACCAAGACTTAAAGGTGTTTTGGGGTCGTATACGTGAAAAGTTTTTCGCCGCAATGGGTCGTGGCAAATATCGAACACCTGACTCTTTTTCGGGAAAGTGGGGTGCTAGGAGGACGAAGGTTACAAATTTCAACAACATATATACTAATCTTGTCAACAGTAGTCAAAGGAAAAGTGGTGCAAGCGACGTTGATGTCATGACCCAAGCCCACAACGACTATAGATAGTACCATGGGCATGTTTTTACGTTGGTAACCACGTGGGAGCTTCTTCGCAAAATCTCCCAAGTGGCATCTTGTACCACCGTTCGACCCAACCCGCCCTAGAGGAGGAACGAGTCATTTTGGAGCTCGTAAGGCACAAATTCGGGCAAAATATATGTAGTTTTTTTCTAGTATGTTGTGTTTTTTTTCTAGTACCTTGTGTTTTTTTAATGACTTTTTAGTGTTTTTATTTTTTTAATGAAATTATGTTTTTTTTAATCTAGTTATTAAAATTGCCATTTAATTTCAAAAAATAAATATTTAATTAAATAAATAATTAGGTAATGATGACGGGGGCTTCATCCACACCCTGCAAATTAAAGGGGGCATGATAAAGCCCCTAGGCTGACATGGCTCCTACGTGGCGCTTAGGTGGACTGATAAAGCCCCTAGGGGCTCCAACCACACCCTCCAGCCTTAGAGTGTACGGGGTATATTTAGGGCGTTTATGAGGGTTGTTATATCCTCCCTACCTTGGTTTAAATCTCGTCCTCGAGATTCACTGGAATAGGCGTGGATATTTCTTTTGCATTTCTGACTCGAGTTCATAAGTGTATTCTGGTCCTCTCTTCGAATCCCATTTTACTTTGACCAGAACTAATCTCATGTGTTTGTGATTCTTGATCTTTCTATCTTCGATCTGAAGTAGTTTCTCTACAAACTTAAGCTTCTCATTTACCTCTATGTCCGAAGAGGTATTACTAGTGATTCGTCTGCTAAGCATTTCTTGAGGTTACATACATGAAATTGTCACACCCCGACCACGTAGGACAACCAAACGTGGCGGAAACGTCGGGGAGTGTTGTAACAGAATTAATTGTTTCAAATCCATGGCAATTGAAGTTTCGTTTTATTAATCAAACATGAGAGTTTACATTGTTTTAAACAAGAAACAAAGAGTACATAACATAAATTAACTAGTTCTTGTCTCGTTTTAAGTCACTAAGGCACAAGTCCGCCTAAGTATGTCTTGATAAATCCTATGCATCATCTCCTGAAAACACATGTGAAAATAGGTACGTCAGCATAAAATGCCTGTGAGATACATAGGTTTTGTGAAAACAGAATTCATGACTTATGTTTGAGAAAATTGTAATTTGCTTTGTCTTGTCTTGTAAATCATTTGAAAAACGATAAGATCAGATGATATGTATAAATAAATGTCAGGTTAAATGAATAACCATGTAAAAATGTGTTTGTATAAGATAAGTTATTTGTAAATCAATGTCTTGTGAAAAGTATGATATTTGTATAAAATGTTATATGTCTCAAACTGAAATGATTCAAATAACGCTACGATATGTAATACCATACAAACACCTATATATAGGAAGTACCAGCGGCGTATCCACCATGCTTGTATCATATTACACACGCATCGTTACTTAATCACTTAATCAAACCAAACCACCGAAGTAATGTATAACAATTGTAGAAATGTTTATGTATGGTCAAATACGGTTCACACGGTTCACAGATACAAACGGTTCATAGATACAAACGGTTCACAGATACAAACGGTTCACAGATACAAACGGTTCACAGATACAAACGGTTCACATAATCAAATGATTACAACGGTTCAAAATGCAATATAATGTGTTCACATGCTGGATGAGCATATGCAACAGAAATGTGATGTAAAACAATGTACCAAGCATGCACACAATGGACATACATAGCATAAGTGTAATGTAAAACAATGTACTAAGTATGAACTAAATGGACATACATAGCATAAAATATAATGTAAAACGATGTACTAAGTACGCACACAATGGGCATACATAGCATGAACACAATGAAATCATGTACTATAATGTACTAATGAACGTAGGAAGTATATGATGTGAAAACAGGAAAGCATGAAAGTAACAAGTAGGCACATGTGTTTCACCCCAAAACAGTTTGGAAAACAGTAAAAGAGGGGTCTATGTACTCACTTGAGATTGCTTAGTAGTCCTTGAGTAACAACCAAACAATGCTAGAGATCGCGGATATCAACCGGCACCTAATATAGGTAACTATGTTAATAACCGGACCTAAATCGGATGATTGGATAGAATGAGGGTTCGTAAACCAAACGAGTATAGAGACTCGTGTCATATGGTTTAACAAAGCCTTCATGCTAAATGAAACCTAACCTAAGCGTTTTCCACCCATTACGACCCGTTTAGGTAGCTTATGCTACTTTAACGCGTCGTTCGCGTGAAACACGTTCGGACCGTCTAACTAGTCCTATGACAAGTGTTATATGCCTAAACATGTTACATAATCAGTTATGTGACAAAAGTTTAGGTTACATATGCTTAATTACCAATTATACATGAAAAGGGTATTCTGGTAATTTACCTAAGGCATATAAACTACCTATCATACAACTACTCAAACGATGTGACCATAGGGTATAACCTCGGAAGGTTATTCCCTACCTACTATGGTCACCTAATGTATTTGGTCGGATCCTAATGATCGACCAAATGGGTCGGGTTCGAAGGTATAAGCGATTTATCAGATCGCTTACCCTACGACCCTAGACAACGTGGTAATCAGTAGGCATAGTCCCAAGGGACTATAACCAACGTGATTACACTCACGTTGCGAAGTTCAAACGAACTTCGCATTGACCATAAACTGGTCAACGCAGAAAGTCAAACAAAGTTTGACTTTCAGACTCGAAAAGCAATAAAAGAACGAAAGAATACTTACGAAGGGTCCCCGAATGCTAACCTCGATCCAAGTAGCTCAGGTATGAAACAATGGTTTCAACTTAGAGCTTCTCAAATCAAGATTCTAGTGGTTTTTGCAAATGAAGGCATGGGGTATTTATAGGATTTCCCGAACCGTTAGGATCGTTTCTTGGAAAAAGTGCTTCAATCTTGGCCATACACTTGCACCCATGGTATTGTAATACCATGTGCACATCAAACCAGCCCATAGTATTGCCCAAAACCATGTGCAAAGGTGGTATAGGCCAGATTCAATGTTTCTACACAGAAAGTTTCAAAAATGGCAGATTTGGTCCCTGTAGTGTAATAAGGCCTTTTCCGACGCGTTTAAGGCCCGTTAACCCCATTTCAAAGCTCTAAAATGAAGTTAAAGTAAAGGGAACTTAAAATGTTCTCAAAAATATCTCGGATGTCGGTTCGTTTAGCCGTACGGTTGCGTTGTTCGGCTAATTACGACGGAATGCGCATAAGCGCGAAAAACGATCCAAATGACGTGACGAATGGATTTTTCTTATGCCAAACACTAAAATAAAATATTTTAGTGCTTAAATAAATTTTTGGATGTCCAAATGTATTCAGAACGTAAGTTATGCGTGAAAATGCAAACTTGTGCACTTTTTGACACTTTTAGTCCCTAAATGACCCAAAAGTTTATTTTAGCACACCGAACCCCTCAAAGCCTATTTATAAGCTATGTGAAGGATATTTAGGGTATGTTTAACTTATGGTCATGTTCCGGAATGTCTGTTACAGTTCAAATTGGCATACTTTCGCAGTTTGTCAACTTTAGTCCCTGTAAGCGTTTTAACTTGATTTTGCCATACCAAAGCCTTTAAAACTTATTTCTAAGTTATGTAAAGGTTATTTAAGGTATGTTAAGCCTATTTCACTATTCCAGAGTGTTTTTTGCGTTAAACTGGTTATATTTACGCATCAGTGTGCGTATAACCTTCCAGAAAGTGATTTAGAGCTTGTAATCGAACAAGAATTGATATGTGTAAAAGATACACATATTTATACAGATCCCAAGTATGAAATACAATATTTCATTGGTTTGGTATTTGTTTGATGGTCGCAGTGACACAGGTGTCACAGAAATACATCATGTATTCCTACCATTTCCTTTGGAAATTATAGCTGATAAGCTACTGGTCCTATTCTTTTGATAATCTCAAAAGGTCCAACATACCTTGGGCTTAGCTTTCCTCTTTTGACGAATCTGACAACTCCTTTCCATGGAGAAACTTTTAATAGTAACTTATCTCCAACTTGGAATTCTAATGGTTTTCGTCTGTTATCTGCATAACTCTTTTGACGATCTCGTGCTGCTTTTAGTCTATCATTGACTTGAATAATTTTGTCAGTTGTTTCCTGTACTATCTCTGGTCCAGATAGTTGTTTTTCTCCAATCTCTGCCCAACAGACTGGAGTTCGGCATTTTCATCCATAAAGTGCATCAAATGGTGCAACATTAATGCTGGTATGATAACTGTTGTTGTAAGAAAATTCTATGAGGGGTAAGTGATCATCCCAATTTCCTCCAAAGTCAATTACACATGCTCTAAGCATATCTTCCATTGTCTGAATTGTCCTTTCGTTTTGTCCATTTGAGGATGATAAGCTATGCTTAGATTCAACCTGGTTCCCATTTCTTTTTGGAAATTTGTCCAAAAATGAAAAGTAAAACGGCTATCTCTGTCAGGCACAATAGATAAAGGAATTCCATGTAATGAAACTATTTCATTTACATATAGCTTGGCTAACTGTTCCATACTGAAAGTTTCCTTCATTGGTAAGAAATAAGCAGATTTGGTTAATATGTCTACAATCACCCAGATTGTATTATTACCTTTTCGTGTCTTGGGTAATTTAGTAACAAAGTCCATTATTGTTAATTCCCATTTCCAGATGGGCATTTCTAATTGCTGCAACAACCCTGAAGGTTTCTGATATTTAGCTTTAACCTGTGAACATGTTAGACATTTAGCAACATAGTTTGCTATATCCTTTTTCCTTCCTATCCAACATAAATTCTTTCTTAAGTCTTGATACATCTTAACACTACCGGGATGTATCATGTACCTAGACTTAAGGGCTTCTACTAAAATTTGGTCTCGTAGGTTTCCTTGAATAGGTATCCAGATTCTTTTCTTATGGAATCTCCAAATTCCATCTGTTCCTTTTTCTAGTTCCTTAATCATTCCTTTTAAACCTTCAGCATCGTCCTTGATTGCTGTTTCCTGCATCTTTCTAATTTGCTCATTTAAATCTATCTGTAGATTTAGTATGAGAGAGCATACACTTTTTGTCTTTTCATGATACTTTCGACTTAAAGCATCAGCTACTACATTAGCTTTTCCTGCATGATACTGGATATTACAATCATAGTCACTAAGAATTTCCATCCAACGTCTTTGCCTCATCTTTAATTCCTTTTGTCCAAAGACAAATCTTAAACTCTTATGGTCTGTGAAGACAACAAACTTACTACCATAAAGATAGTGTCTCCAAATCTTAAGGGCAAAAATGATGGCTCCTAAATCTAGATCATGGGTTGTATAATGTTCTTCATGTTTCTTAAGCTGTCTAGAGGCATAAGCTATAACCTTTTGACGTTGCATTAGCACACATCCGTATCCTAACTTAGATGCGTCACAATAGACTACAAAGTCTCCAGTTCCTTCTGGCAATGCGAGTATGGGTGCGTTGGTTAACCTTTATTTCAAAATCCTAAATGCTTCCTCCTGTTGTGGTCCCCATTCAAACTTAACCGATTTTCAAGTCAGTTTGGTCAATGGAATGGCTATTCTAGAGAAATCTTGAATAAAACGTCTATAATATCCTGCCAGTCCAAGAAAACTTCTTCCTTCCGTAGGTGACTCAGGGATTTTCCATTTGGTAATTGCCTCGATCTTTGTGGGATCCACATGAAATCCTTCATGATTAACCAGATGTCCAAGGAATTGCACTTCTTGCAACCAGAATTCGCATTTTGAGAATTTAGCATAAAGCTTTTCTTTTCTTAACAATGTCAGAAGTATATGCAAATGTTCCGCATGTTCCTCTTTACTCTTAGAGTAAATTAGAATATCATATATAAAGACAATTATGAATTTATCCAGGTATGGTTTACATATTCTGTTCATCATGTCCATAAATGCAGCTGGGGCATTGGTTAAACCAAATGGCATGACTGTAAATTCATAATGATCGTATGTAACACCCCAAAAGTATAAAACTTTACGTTTAATATGTAATGTTAATTAAACAAGAGTTAACTAACTAGGAAATTATAACCTAGTTAGTTGATAGCCTTGAAATAACTCACTCTAAAGTTATTATACCTTAACCTAAAGCTAAATGATAAGTTAAGGGACTAAACTTGTTAAAATCTGAAAGTTTAATACAAATAATAACAAAACACAAAGTCCACCCATATGTGGGTGGACATCGATCGAACAGAGAGAAAGAGGGCGACCAGGAGATCTCCCACAAACCTAAAAACTTCATCAATCTTGCAAATTAAAGGATTAATCCAAGTCAAAATCAAAAATTGAGCCCAGAATCATGATCCTCATCTTAAGAGGATTGTAAGGTATGTAAAACCTAGTGAAATCTCTAAACTTGAATTTCTCATGATTTAGGAAATCTGGAAATTTGATGTTGCATGTGTGTTGTATGGATGGATTAGAGTTGATTTGGTGTTTAGAAGTTAAACCTAACCGACTACATGTAAAATCATGACCAAATTCTGGAAATTTCCATGAACACCTTGAAGGTGGGTTGTGGGTTTTACATGATGATGATGAACACTAGGGTTTTGATGATTATCCTAGTGTAAATCGATTATAGAAAAGAGATTCCAGAAAAATATGATGATTAAAATGCTATATGGGGGTTTGATTGATGTTAAGTTAACTAGTTAACAAACTATGAACTTAAATACAAATGATGTAGAAATTCTGCCCTCATTGTGTTTGTAGAAATGCCTCAAAGAAGGCTTGAAAATATAAATTTAAAGCTTTAACGCATAATTATGATGTTTTGGTATCATATGCGAATAGAGGTCTAAAGAGAGTTCTAAACATGTCTTGAATTGAACTCTATAGGACAAGATACCGGAACGTCGAGTGGACAAGCCGGTGGCGATTCGCGGTTGAAGGGCGTGCGCTAAGGTACGTAACTTGACCCGTTACATTTATTAGAATTGATGATTCAAAAGTGTAATCGAAATTTGAATAAGAGTTGTTTTGAGTTAAGCGATGAAGTCGTTATATTGAATGATTGATTTAAAATTTGGTTGGTGCTCGTTGGTAGTCGTCATAGAGGAGGATTCCTTAGACGAGCCAAACGGGTCAAATATTCAAGTAAAACATGATTAATGCTCCGAATATGATGGATTGTTCCTTGATATTGGTTAATATATAATATGCTTGAATTACCAGAAATTGATGTAGTGGTATATTAGATAAGTAATTTCCAAGAGTTGGGTTTGAGTGAATTGCACAAAACAAACAAGACATGGACTTCCAGGTACCACCGTAAATTACGGTAGAACCGTAATTTACGGTGAAGGTTTGACATGTTACGGTGTGGATCACCTGGTTTACGGTGGCCAACATTTCCAGGTCTCACCGTAAATTACGGTGATACCGTAATTTACGGTGGACTCAGAATGACTTTATTAGTTTTGTTATTTCTATTGTGATGTTAAAACTTGTGAGCATATTATATAATAACGTCAAAACTAATGTTTTAACGGTTTTGATCATAGGTAAATTGGTGGATCTTACGGATAGTGATCAAGTGATTAATGAAGAACCGAACACTACGTTTTTGAAGCTTCCGCAATGTTTTAGATCTTTTGTAGCCTTTGTGCATGGGTTGTAAACACATGTTAAACAACTTGTTAGATGTTTTAACTTAGTCATAAGTTGACTAAGGTTTTTGTTATTTATGAACTTCGTTAAGTAAAGTCATGTTTCTTAAACCTTATTTTATTCGAAGAAGTGTAATATTTTACTAAAATCAAGGGTTTAAAATTAGGGTGTTACAAGTTGGTAATCAGAGCTCAAGGTTGTCAATAAGTGTTCGGTTCAAGCTTGATCGATCGTCCGGTAAGAACTAACTTATTTTGTTAGTAAATTATGTATTACGTAGAGAACAAGAAATGAACAAATATGCATGAAATGAAAAGAGTGTGTAAGCTCACTCAAAAACAAGAAATGCATGAAACAAGAACTATTAAATCAAGTTACGAACTTGATTGAATTGAAAACAAGAATGATTAAATCAAGTTACGAACTTGATTGAATTGAAAACAAGAATGATTAAATCAAGTTATAAACTTGATCAAATCAAAACAAGTAAAGCATGTGTTATAAATGGAATGTTTAACAATCTATGTAAACATTTCAGAAATAGAGATGGCTGAAGGAGGTAACGATAATGCGGTGCCAAGAGTCACCGAACAAATGAAAGTAGTGATTGCCGAAGAGGTTGGAAAGGCGATCGAAAACAGTTTGTCGGGCTTTATTGATAAAATTCAAAACACAGTTTTATCAATAGTAGAAGAAAGGATCAAGAAATTGGAAGATGATTCCAATTCAGCAAAGGAAAAGCATGGTGGACGAAAGCCTTGTTCATACAAGGAATTCATGGCCTGTAAACCCCCAATATATAATGGGGAGGTTGATCCAATTGTGTGCCAACGATGGCTAAGTGATATGGAAGGAGTATTCGAGAGAACTCATTGTGATGAAAATGACTACGTAGCTTATGGTACGGGTCAATTAAGAGGTCAAGCGAAAGACTGGTGGGATAACAAAAAGAAAGAGATTGGAAGTGAAGCGGCTAAGGCCATGACATGGGAGGAGTTTAAGACGCCGTTTCTTAAACACCATAGTCCCAAAGCGGTCATAAATAGAATCAAAGAAGAGTTCATGCAACTTAGACATAAGGGTGAATCCATAGACAAGATCACGGGGATGTTTATGGACAAGATAAAGTTCTGTGATGATTTGGTGACAAATGAAGAACAAAAGGTTTATTACTACCATAACATGCTAAGTGCGGAGTATAGAGAATTCATAACCCCTTCAAAATACGAGACCCTTACCGAGATTGTTAATGCTGCTCGGGAAAGGGAAATCGAATTGAAAAAGAGCATAGAACGGGGTGAACGAAGGGCACAAGATGTGAATCCAAGCCCTACTAAGAAGGCACGAACAAATGAAAGCGCAAAGAAATCTGATACGAAAGGCGGGTCGCCAAGTTGTAGAATCTGCGGGAAAGGTCATAAAGGCGAATGTCGTTACAAGGATAAGCCTTGTCCCATATGCAAGAAAACGGGACATATGGCTATATCATGTCCGGAGAAAGTGACGGTTTGTTACAACTGTTATCGAACGGGACACAAGAAGTCGGAATGCCCGGAATTGGTTGGAAACGAGGATGGGCAAGAATCGAAAGGTGAAGCCCCGAAAGAAAAGGCAAGATCTTTCCAACTAACTGCCGCAGAAGCAAAGGTTGAACCTGACGTGGTCTCAGGTATATTTGCTGTAAATTCAATTCCTGCACATGTGTTATTTGATACGGGTGCGAATAAATCCTTTGTTTCATATGGACTTATTCGACATCCTTCATTTATTCTAACAAAATTACCTGTGCCTTTAGAAGTAGAGATAGGTAATAACAAAAGCTTTATTGTTTGTGATGTATGTGAAAATTGTAAACTGAGCATCAATGATGAAGAATATTCGATAAATTTAATCCCTATGTCGATGGGAGAATTTCAAGTAGTCGTTGGGATGGATTGGCTATCTCGACACCATGCAAAGGTCGTGTGCTTCCGTAAAGAGATAAAATTAACATCTCCGAGCGGGAAACACGTCACCATTTATGGTGAAAAAGGAGGCAACCCCATAGTATGCTCAATGTTGAAAGCTCACAAGCTAATGAAGCGAGGATGCAAGGCATTCATAATATACGCAAATGAGCCCGAGAAAGAATCACGAAAGATTGAAGATGTACCAGTAGTACGAGATTATGAAGATGTTTTTCCGGAAGATTTACCGGGGATACCGCCTGAACGGGAAGTAGAGTTCGGGATCGAATTGATTCCGGGCGCGAAACCCGTAGCAAAAGCCCCGTACCGACTCGCACCATCGGAATTACAAGAGTTGATGTCCCAAATCCAAGATCTACTTGACAAGGGATTCATAAGGCCGAGTGTGTCTCCTTGGGGCGCACCGGTATTGTTCGTGAGAAAGAAAGACGGGAGCATGCGCATGTGTATTGATTACCGGGAGTTAAACAAACTCACGGTAAAGAATCGATACCCGCTCCCGAGGATAGATGATTTATTCGACCAATTACAAGGTGCGAACTGGTTTTCGAAAATTGACCTTAGATCGGGGTACCACCAACTAAAGGTCAAAGAAGAAGATGTGCCGAAGACGGCTTTTCGCACGAGATACGGACATTACGAATTTCTCGTGATGTCATTTGGACTAACAAACGCACCCGCGGCTTTCATGGACCTCATGAACCGGGTTTGCAAGCCAATGTTGGATAAGTCGGTCATCGTGTTTATCGATGATATCTTGGTGTATTCGAAAAGTGAAGCTGAACACGCACACCACCTACAAGAAGTGTTAGAAACACTTAGACGAGAGAAGTTGTATGCAAAATTCTCTAAATGTGCCTTTTGGTTACGAGAAGTACAATTTCTCGGCCACGTCATAAGTGCTGACGGAGTATTGGTGGATCCGTCAAAGATAGAAGCTGTGGCAAAATGGAATAATCCGAAGAACCCTTCGGAAATTAGAAGCTTTTTGGGGCTTGCGGGATATTATAGGAGATTCATTCAAGATTTCTCCAAGATTGCGTCACCGCTAACAAGGCTAACACGGAAGAAAGAAAAGTTTATTTGGGGTGCTGATCAAGAGAAAGCGTTTCAAGCGTTAAAAGAAAAGTTGACTCAAGCTCCGGTATTGACATTGCCGGACGGAGTTGAAGACATGGTGGTATATTCGGATGCTTCGTTATTGGGGCTCGGTTGCGTGTTGATGCAACGAGACAAGGTAATAGCCTATGCCTCGAGACAGTTGAAGATACACGAGAAGAAATATCCCACGCACGATCTCGAGTTGGCAGCGGTGGTATTTGCGTTAAAAATATGGAGGCATTACTTGTATGGGGTAAAGTGCACCATATTCACCGACCACAAGAGCCTGAAATACTTCTTCGATCAGAAGGAGCTAAATATGCGACAAAGGCGATGGTTGGAAACGGTGTAAGACTACGATTGTGAAATACATTATCAACCCGGAAAGGCTAATGTGGTGGCGGATGCGCTAAGCAGAAAAGCGGACTATGTCCCAATACGAGTGAGATCGATGCAACTCGTGGTGACCTCAGGTATACTTGAACGTATTCGAGAGGCGCAATTAGAAGCATTGAAAGAAGAGAATTGGAAGAAAGAAAGAATAATCGGGCAAGTGAAAGATTTGTCGGATGGAAATAACGGGTTGAAGACTCGATCCGGAAGAATATGGGTCCCACATACTTGCGGAGTAAAGGCACTTCTACTTAATGAAGCTCATAAATCCCGTTATTCAATTCATCCGGGTGCAACCAAGATGTATAATGATTTGAAACAAAATTATTGGTGGCCCGGAATGAAGAGAGATGTGGCGAAGTACGTGGAAAAATGCTTGACATGTTTACAAGTCAAGGCGGAGCATCAGAAACCATACGGCAAACTCCAACCGTTAGAAATTCCGGTTTGGAAATGGGAACATATCACAATGGACCTACTGACCAAGTTGCCTAAAACGAGTCGTGGTTTTGATGCCATATGGGTAGTGGTAGATAGATTGACGAAAAGCGCTCACTTCATTCCGATACGTGAGACTTATACGTCAGAAAAGATGTCAGAGGTTTATACCAACGAAATCATAGCACGCCATGGGGTGCCGGTGTCCATCGTGTCTGATAGGGATACCCGGTTTACTTCGAATTTCTGGCGAGATTTCCAAGAGCAAATGGGGACTAAATTGTTCATTAGCACTGCGTACCATCCTCAAACGGATGGACAAAGTGAAAGAATGATACAAACATTGGGGGACATGCTACGAGCGTGTATAATCGACTTTGGAGGCAGTTGGGATGTTCACTTACCGTTAGTCGAATTTTCGTATAACAACAGTTACCAATCTAGCATTAAGATGGCACCATACGAAATGCTTTACGGTAGGAAGTGTCGAACCCCGGTATGTTGGGGTGAAGTGGGTCCACGTGAACTCGCCCACCAAGATATAGTACGAGCCACGAATGAAAAGATCGATAAAGTTCGGGCACATTTGAAAGCGGCTCAAGACAGGCAAAAGGCGTATGTTGATAAAAGAAAAAGGCCAATCGAATTCCAGGTTGGCGACATGGTCATGCTAAAAGTTTCCCCTTGGAAGGGCGTTATTAGATTCAGAAAAAGGGGGAAATTAAGCCCGAGCTTTATTGGGCCATTCAAAATTATCGGGAAGGTTGGCAAAGTAGCCTACCGTCTTGAGCTACCGGAAGAACTAAGTGGAATTCATGGTACGTTTCACGTGTCACAATTACGAAAGTGCCTAGCGGACGAAACAACCTATATCCATTATGATGATATTGAAGTGGATAATAGTCTGAATTATGTTGTGAGACCGTTGGAGATTTTAGATCGAAAGGTCAAACACTTACGAAATAGACAAATTGATCAAGTCAAAGTAAAATGGGAGCATAGAAAAGGCTCGGACACCACGTGGGAGACCAAGGAAGAGATGCGTCGGCTCTACCCTACGTTATTTGGTACGTACTTCGGTTTCGGGGACGAAACCCTATTTAAGGGGGGTGGACTTGTAACACCCCAAAAGTATAAAACTTTGCGTTTAATATGTAATGTTAATTAAACAAGAGTTAACTAACTAGGAAATTATAACCTAGTTAGTTGATAGCCTTGAAATAACTCACTCTAAAGTTATTATACCTTAACCTAAAACTAAATGATAAGTTAAGGGACTAAACTTGTTAAAATCTGAAAGTTTAATACAAATAATAACAAAACACAAAGTCCACCCATATGTGGGTGGACATCGATCGAACAGAGAGAAAGAGGGCGACCAGGAGATCTCCCACAAACCTAAAAACTTCATCAATCTTGCAAATTAAAGGATTAATCCAAGTCAAAATCAAAAATTGAGCCCAGAATCATGATCCTCATCTTAAGAGGATTGTAAGGTATGTAAAACCTAGTGAAATCTCTAAACTTGAATTTCTCATGATTTAGGAAATCTGGAAATTTGATGTTGCATGTGTGTTGTATGGATGGATTAGAGTTGATTTGGTGTTTAGAAGTTAAACCTAACCGACTACATGTAAAATCATGACCAAATTCTGGAAATTTCCATGAACACCTTGAAGGTGGGTTGTGGGTTTTACATGATGATGATGAACACTAGGGTTTTGATGATTATCCTAGTGTAAATCGATTATAGAAAAGAGATTCCAGAAAAATATGATGATTAAAATGCTATATGGGGGTTTGATTGATGTTAAGTTAACTAGTTAACAAACTATGAACTTAAATACAAATGATGTAGAAATTCTGCCCTCATTGTGTTTGTAGAAATGCCTCAAAGAAGGCTTGAAAATATAAATTTAAAGCTTTAACGCATAATTATGATGTTTTGGTATCATATGCGAATAGAGGTCTAAAGAGAGTTCTAAACATGTCTTGAATTGAACTCTATAGGACAAGATACCGGAACGTCGAGTGGACAAGCCGGTGGCGATTCGCGGTTGAAGGGCGTGCTCTAAGGTACGTAACTTGACCCGTTACATTTATTAGAATTGATGATTCAAAAGTGTAATCGAAATTTGAATAAGAGTTGTTTTGAGTTAAGCGATGAAGTCGTTATATTGAATGATTGATTTAAAATTTGGTTGGTGCTCGTTGGTAGTCGTCATAGAGGAGGATTCATTAGACGAGCCAAACGGGTCAAATATTCAAGTAAAACATGATTAATGCTCCGAATATGATGGATTGTTCCTTGATATTGGTTAATATATAATATGCTTGAATTACCGGAAATTGATGTAGTGGTATATTAGATAAGTAATTTCCAAGAGTTGGGTTTGAGTGAATTGCACAAAACAAACAAGACATGGACTTCCAGGTACCACCGTAAATTACGGTAGAACCGTAATTTACGGTGAAGGTTTGACATGTTACGGTGTGGATCACCTGGTTTACGGTGGCCAACATTTCCAGGTCTCACCGTAAATTACGGTGATACCGTAATTTACGGTGGACTCAGAATGACTTTATTAGTTTTGTTATTTCTATTGTGATGTTAAAACTTGTGAGCATATTATATAATAACGTCAAAACTAATGTTTTAACGGTTTTGATCATAGGTAAATTGGTGGATCTTACGGATAGCGATCAAGTGATTAATGAAGAACCGAACACTACGTTTTTGAAGCTTCCGCAATGTTTTAGATCTTTTGTAGCCTTTGTGCATGGGTTGTAAACACATGTTAAACAACTTGTTAGATGTTTTAACTTAGTCATAAGTTGACTAAGGTTTTTGTTATTTATGAACTTCGTTAAGTAAAGTCATGTTTCTTAAACCTTATTTTATTCGAAGAAGTGTAATATTTTACTAAAATCAAGGGTTTAAAATTAGGGTGTTACATCGTACCTTGTTCTGAAAGCAGTTTTAGGAATGTCCTCTTCCTGTACTTTCAATTGATGATATCCTGAGCATAAATCGATCTTAGAAAAGAATCGAGCTCTCTGAAGTTGATCGAACAGGTCATCGATTCTCGGTAATGGGTACCGATTTTTAATCGTAACCTTATTCAATTCCCGGTAATCAATGCACATACGCATCGATCCATCCTTCTTTTTGACAAATAACACCGGTGCTCCCCATGGCGATGAGCTCGGCTGTATGAAACCTTTCTCTAGTAATTTGTCTAGCTGTTTCTTCAGTTACTGCATCTCCGTCGTGCTAATAGATATGGTGCTTTGGAAATTGGTGTCGTTCCGGGTATTAGGTGAATTCTAAATTCAACCTCTCAATCTGGCGGTAATCCAGGTAACCCTTCTAGAAAACGTCTGAGAATTTAGATACTACGGGAATATCTTTTAAGTCTTTGCCTTTGGTGTTAACGATTACTGAAATCATATACACCATTCCTCCTTTCCTTGCATAACTTGCAGCTTTCATCACAGAGATGAATTTTGTGGTTTTCGTTGGCTTGTCTCCTTTAATTGTGATATTTTCACTATTTGGTGTACTTACTTGTACAGACTTTTGATCACGTAAAATACTGGCATGATTGGTTACCAACCAATCCATTCCTAATACGACATCGAATTTGGCTAAATCCACTGGAAAAGATTAGTAGTAAAGTTGTGGTTTAGAATTTCTATCCTTGCTCCCTGCAGGATTTCGCTTATCTTTATAGAATCTCCATTTGCCGTTTCCACCAGACAGTCTTGTTGAAGTTTAGTTAATGGTTGATTGAGAAGTTTGTAGAAAAAATTATTGATAAAACTTTGGTTTGCACCAGAGTCAAATAATACTTTAGCATAAACATCATTAACTAAAAACATACCGGCAATCACATCCGGGATCATCTTGGCTTTTTCAGCTGTCAAAACGAATACTTTGGCATTTTTCTTGGGTCCTTCGGTTGCCTTAGCCTTGTTGTTTGTCGCTAGAGCTAGTTTTGGACAGTTCGGTTTAATATGACCAGCTTCTCTACAATTGTAGCATATTCTATTGCTAGTTTTCTTCCTACAATCTTCTTTCTTATGTCCAGATATTTTTGCAGAAGTTGCAGTATATTGAGCTTCTACCCGAGTTCTTCCTTTTGCAATACTTGCAGTTGGGTGAAGAGGAAGAACTTGGTCCTTTTCCACAGTAGGAATTCTTACAAATATCAGGATCATCCGATACGTTGACCCAAGCTCAGGCTAACGCGTACACCTTTTCATCATCCCATGGTTGCACGTTTTTTTCGCCCAGATCTCGGTTATTTCTTTCTTTTTATGTGACACCTGTTTGTTCCGTTTGGTTTGGTTCGGTGGTAGCTCCTCCTCATTTGGTTGTGTCTCCGTTTGTGTCTCCTAGACGAAGTCAGACTTTTTTTTTTGTGAGGAGCCGTAACCTCCCATGCTGAAGTTTGGATTCCAACCGTATTGATTTGGGTCACATGAGAATGGTTGGTTCAATAGGTTCATGAACCCGGTTTGGTTGTCATTATACTCGACAAACCCGATTCCATAGGCGATTGGGCGGGTGGGAACATGAGCGACGGGTTGGCTAGGTGCTTTCGTTTGGTTCAGGTCGCTGCTTGATCGAGGAGGAACGAAACCCTGGTTGTAGGGATACATGGTAGAGAGAGTGGTATAAAAATCTTGGGTTTTTTTTATATAAAATATGGAGTTAAGATAATGATGGTAAAGAGATTAGTATGAAAATAAGGGGGGATGAAAGGTTTGTATAAAGGTTTAAACTGTTTAAAAAAATTAAATAAATATTTAAGAATATTACCGTTGAATGATGAAATTCACAATCCCCAACCAATTTTCATCTGTTATGTCTTTGGCATGTCTAGGTGCGAGGCTCATCAAGGCTCAGGCAACCTCGCTTTTTTGCTTAGTGCCTAGAGTAAACCCAAGAAGCGGTGCGCTTGAGCGCTTTTTTTGTTAGGCAATGAGGCACTGAAGCGTGCACTTTAAGGACCTTATACGAAAATTACATGCTCTATGTAGAAACAACCATACCTGTGAAGATGAAACACCTGGCTATTAATAAAATTGGAGATAATATTGCCAGAATTAACGATTTGAAGTGATTTAGAGAGAAGGAGATGTAATAGTGATGGCTAGATATGAAATAGAGAGTGACTACTGAACTTTTTTAGGGTTTACACCCTTTTTACTTTTTATCTTTTATTTTCACAAAATTACAATATTCATCCTTAATGTTATACTATTTTAAAATTTTAAACCAAAACTTTTTTCTAACTTAGTTTTGTTTTCCTTTTTTTGCTTTTTATGGAGTTTTATTGATCGTCATATAACTTCGTTAGTTGTATTTTGAGTGTATAGTAGAGATTTTGTGCTTCTTAGGTTGTATATATGGGTTATTTAAATATTAAAGCATATATAGAGGTTACTTGTGTCTCAATTTTATGTAAATGATACTAGAAACCTTTGGGAAATATATAATATATATAATTGGCTTGCGTCTCGGGTTTAGACCTGGTCGCTTTTGTGCGCATCTCGCTTTTTAAAACCAAGGTTATGTCTATCGCGAGCATTCACCAGTCCGAAACCATAGCGTCTCGTGGGCGGTGTGGCGGGGGGCTATGGGGGGGGGGGGGGTTGGATAGGGCTGGCATATCGTGTATACCCGTACACGATAAGACACGACACGATAAGACACGATACACGAAATCCCATACACGAACACGACACGATAACTTATCGTGTCCTTTTTTTCAAACACGAACACGACACGATATACACGAAAATTACCTGTTAATACCTGTTAACATGACTGTTCGACTGTTATACACGAAAATTACCTGTTAATACCTGTTAACACGAACAAAAACACGAACACGACATGCTATTTGAGAGTTACAGAGGGAGTTTAGGTTTTTATTGTTTTTGAATTGAAGGAGGAATGAAAATATAAAGGAATTAAGGAACCCACACGCACATGACAGATGAGTTTTATTTAATTTAATTTCTTATCGTGTACTAACAGGTATTAACAGGTAAACAGGTATTTAACCTGTTTATACACGAAAATTAACAGGTAATCTCGTGTCTACCTGTTTGGGACACGATACCTGTTAAGGCCATACACGATACCTGTTAACTTCGTGTAGGTTCGTGTCGTGTATTCGTGTAAAATTGCCGGCCCTAGTTTTGGAGGGCTATGGGGGCGATATGAGGCTCGAGTACACATAAAGTAAAGAGTTTGACCGAGAGAGGGTGACCTACTGCCAGCCTATGCTTCTGCATTTTGCTCCTTATCTATCTCTCTTATCACATACACACGCGCTAAATCACTCAAATACTTCACCTCTTCTGCTATCTCTCACCTGTTGTTGAGTAAATTTCGTTATTCTTCAATTTCAATGGCGTTATTCTTCTGCAATGTAAGTTTCAGCTTCATTTTCCCTTATATTCTTCGTAAAATTAACAGTCTTTACCTTCTTAATTCGTAAAATATTCTTTTAGCTGTCTGATCTGTTTGTTATAGAGAATGTTTAGTGGATTTTGTTTTTCACTAGCAGGATCTACTGTGTTTTGTCAATCTAAATCAAATGAGTTTAAATGCTACTATGTTATGATGAATTGAAATCATTTGGAGATGATTTTTACAACCAATTTGATAATTAGCCTTTTGGAAGCGTGTATGTTTTTTGTCACTTCATTCTTTAACTTGTACCAATTATAGTTTTTTTTATTTTATATGTTGATTTATTAATTTAAGTTCTTCTCTAAATAGACACATTTCACTGTCACACATATGTTGAAAATTGTTATTGCTAATTTGCTACTCATAAGTCAAATATACCTTGCTAAGTTGTCTACATCTTACCCTCCTCAGACTCTACCTTAGCTTTGCTATTGGTGAGATTTACCGAGTATGATGATGATGACCTTGCAGAGTGTTAGTTGTTCAACTTGTACCTGGTGTTTTTTCTCTGGTTTGTGGTGCTAGACTTGGTGCCATCTGTAAAATGCCTCTGAGGATTGAGGTGCTTTTGCACTTGCCCCCTCGCTCCTCAGTCTGGGATCCTATCGCCTTAGGTGTGCCTCGCGCTTTTTACAGCCAAGCTAACTTGTTAAAGAGATGCAGCATCTAGTTGTACATAGATTAATGCCTCACGTACAAGAATCTCTTGCCTCTTACCAAGCGCCTCTGCTTTTAAGACCAAAATGCCTCGGAGGGCCTCACGCTTTTTAAATCCAAGGTGCTTCGTGTAGTCTCTGGTGTATCTACAAGTTTGTGGTTAAGCACCTATGTTATTGATGAAGTGAAGGATTCTCAATTCATGTTTTTTTGTGGCAAATGTTGTTAGTTGTTACTTGCACTCTGCTAGGAAAAAACGATGATAATAAAAGGCATCCTATCCTGATTACTAAATATTTGGTACACTTCATGGGGTCCTAGTGGCCTACCATGGGCTTTAACTTGTTTTATATGATGTTTTCTTTAATGTCATCTATGTATATCATTTATGTACTAATCTACAACCACCACAAGTGGCCTAGTGGTGGAGTGACTTGGGTTCTCCAATGGAGACCCAAGTTCAATTCCCATTAGTGCCACTTTGGTGGCCACCGACACCCGCTTTAAAGCCGGACCGAGGACACTCGAGGTCTCGGGTTCGAAACATGTTTCTTACCCCTCTTTGATGGCTATGGGTATTTACCGCCAGGGATCCTTGTCGGGTGGTGAACTGGGAAGGGAGATCCCTTCCGCGGTCAGGGGTACCGTGCAATTACCCTTTTTTTTATGTACTAATCTATTACAATTTACAATGTCTGTGTTGATGAAGCTTCTTAACCAAAATCTACTTTGAAATACTAATATTTCTACAAGAACAAACTGATTTATGTCCTATCATTATCTTAATCACTTGGTATCAATTCAGATTTTGAACTACATTTAGTTATCAAAGTGCTATTTTTTGTAGATCATCTCGGGGGAGCATAAATACCCATGATTCATTTTCATATTAAATTTGGTAATTTCTTTTTTACTTAGAGTAAATTACAAGTTTTGTCCTTTACGTTTACACCAAATTACAGGCGCTGTCCTTTAATGCAAAAGTTGACAAGTTTTGTACTTAATGTTTTAAAATCTTGCACGTTATATCCTTTAGGCCAAACCCAGTTAGATTTTTTGGTTAAATTTGGTCATGTGCAAGGCACATGAGGGTAGTATTGTCATTTCAACTTCCCAGGGACTATCCTGTAAAACAACTTGTATTAAGGGACCATTAGGTAAATAATAAAACAAGATGCATAAATAAAAAAATAAAAAAAAAACTCTGCAACACACTCATTCTCTCTAACAACATCACCAGAACAAACCCTAAATATATCATCATCACATTGACAAAGTGGACGCGATTGGAGCCTCGTAGTCGAAATTCTTCAGTGCATTCATCCGCTCGAGCTCCGGTTTAGCTGACGGTTTCTTCTTCTTGCGTGAACCGCCATTAATGACGAGAAATTGAGACAAATGATGCATTGAGAGGTGTAGAAGAGTATAGATCTTGTTAACTCATCGGATTTGATATTGTTTGAATAGTTGCAGGGGTTTCGTGGTGGTCCGGTGAGAAATTGGTTGACTATGGCGGTGGTGAGAGGGGGTAAACGGTGGTTGTAGTCAAAAGAGGGGAAGAATGCGGTGGCGGTGTGTGTGGTGACGGTGTGCTCTTCCGTCAATCAGAGACCTTACCACAGTCGATCGACTATCACAGATCTAAACCCTAGGCAACGGATAGGGTTCCACCGTGACGATAAGTGGCGGCAACGATTGTTTGGTGAAATGGAGTTACCGGTCTTGCATAACACCGCCACCACACCACCACTAAAGCACCATAATCCAGTGTACCAGCATCTGATCTTCAAGATTCTAAAAGTGCTTCTTGATTTTTTTCCTTTAACTGTAACTCTTGCTTGCTGTACAGTTGAATACATATGCTTTGTCATGGTGGTGGGGTAGGCTAGATGTTGACATTTGTTTTGTCAAGAAAATTTAATACGTATCTCAGTGGTCGAAATCGTTTTTTTTTTTTTTTTTGAGTTGTTTTTTGGGGGATTTTTGAAGATTGGGGTTTTTAGGCTGTTTGAGTTGATTTGGAGAATGGAGATGGTGGTAAAGGGTGGTGGTTGTAGATGATTAGGGGTGGTGGTGGCGTCGATGATTGCTGATTTGGAGATGATGGTTTTGGTGGCTGGGTTGTTGATTTGCTGATGATGGTGGTTGTAGATTAAGAAATATATATATTAGATTTAATAATAATTTTGGAGTTATTTTTTTTTATTTTTTTAAATAATATTAAATAAATCGGGTAAAAAGACTAAAATACCCTTGGGCTACCAGATTTAACCAAAAAAATTAACTGGGTTAGGCTCAAAGGACATAACGTGCAAGATTTTGAAACATTAAGTACATAACTCGTCAACTTTTGCATTAAAGGACAGCGCCTTCAATTTGGTGTAAACGTAAAGGACAAAACTTGTAATTTACTCTTTTACTTAACAGAGCTGCCAATTCGCTTTGATTTCTCCTAATCAAAAGAAGATGTGAATTGTTTTTTTTTTTTTTTTGCCCAATTTCTGTTGTTATTTTGGTGTGATTCCCTTTTCGTTAGCAATATTTATTCTTCTGACATGAAACGTATTGAAATTATCAAGAAGTATAGGATGGCAATAGGTGCTGATTGACTTCTTTGTTGACCATCTAAGCACCATGAAATTTGTACCAAAGAAGGGATTGAAGTCAATTGTATCACTATATTTAAAAGGAAAATCAGCCCGCCCATTTAATTTATTTCCAAAAGTGAAAGCAGATTATGGGGCTAGCAATACACCAGTTTATCTCAATGTGTATGACTTGACACCGATGAACGGCTATGCATACTGGGCTCGCTTTGGTATCTTTCATTCCGGTGTGGAAGGTAATGTAGCTTTTAAATTTATTTAGATAAGGTCAATACCATTAAAAACCAGTATACTTTCCTACTTTGCACGAAAATGTCATTAAACTAATTTTTATTTATTAAAGTCTCTAAACTTGTATTGAATGCACGTATTTGTGAGTTTTTTTTTAGTAAAATGCCATTTTCGTCCCTGAGGTTTGGCCAGTTTTGCGACTTTCGTCCAAAGGTTTGTTTTTCTGCATCTGGATCCAAAAGGTTTGAAATCCTGCTATTTTCATCCAGCTCGTTAACTTCATCCATTTTTCTCCGTTAAGTCAGAGGTATTTTCGTCTTTATTGTTAACTTAAAGGGCAATTTGGTCTTTTTCACTTTATGTAAAAAGACCGAATACCGCTGAAAAAAGACCGAATTGCCCTTTAAGTTAACAAAAAAGACGAAAATACCCTTGACTTAATGGAGAAAAATGGATGGAATTAACGAGCCGGATGAAAATGGCAAGATTTCAAACCTTTTGGATCCAGATGCGGAAAAACAAACCTTCGGACGAAAGTCGCAAAACTGGCCAATTCTCAGTGACGAAAATGACATTCTACTCTTTTTTTAAAAACAAAAAATAGTGACTTGTTATTTTGTCCAATTTAAGAGTTACTGGTGAGTATTTTAAACAAATTCAAAATTACGTGCATTGTAGACAAGTTTATTGACTTTACTATACAAAAATTAGTGTAGTGACTTTTTTTGTGAAATATAAGAAAATATATTAGTTTCTTATGGTATTTACCGTTAAATTAACTGTATAAGTTTCTGATGCATTGTGCATACTCCCAACAGTTCATGGTGTAGAATACGCATTTGGTGCTCACGACTATTCCTCAAGCGGTGTATTTGAGGTTGAACCTCGGCAATGCCCAGGGTTCAAATTTAGGAGGTCCATATTAATCGGGACTACATCTATGAACCCTGCCCAGGTCAGAGAGTTCATGAAGCGTCATGTAGCAAACTACAATGGTGATACATATCACCTAATCGTCAAGAACTGCAATCATTTCTGCAACGATATCTGCTACAAGTTAACCGGCAAATCAATCCCCAAATGGGTTAATCGGATGGCTAAACTGGGTAATATCTCCTCAACTGTCTTCACCTTTTCTAGAAACTCCATTTCTACACTTTCTCTGTATATAAGACATTTATCATTTATAAAAGTGCGACATTTTCACCCTGTTTCAACCAGAATCTGTTTGACCCGTTGTCGGTGAATGTCACCTTGGCAGGTTCAATGTTTAGCTGTGTTTTACCAGATGCTCTTCGGCTTCCTGCTGATAATCCTCGAAACCTACTGCCTGAGAGTGAGAGTGAGAAACGAAGACTTAGAAGTAACAGTTTTAGTTGTCTATCATCAATCTCATCAAGGCAGAGACAACTGTCAACATCTTCGTTGCTTCTGCAGTCTCCGTTAAAAAGCTGCTTGCCATCCTCAGATTTGAAACGGTCTAGAAGTCGTGTCCTAAATGATAGGTAAGGGATGATGAAGTTCACTGCTTAATTTCATCTTGGTTTGTTGTCTTTTTTTTTTACCTGAACAAGATGCAACTGGAATCACAAATTTGAAATTTAAAATGTAACCTAAAATAACTGTAAACATTTCTGATTTTACTTTATATTGGAACTGAAATAATAGATCTTGGAAGGTTGGGAAGCGTATGACTCTGTATTCACACAGAGTATCGCTGATCAAAATAACATGGCTTGTATTATTTGTAAATGACATATGGTAATGTTTATCTCAAATGCAGTAATTGTTATTTAAGTTAAATGGCATGATGTGTATCACAAACACGTTTTGAGAAAAACTTTGTATGTATATACAAATTTAGAAGCAATAATGCAAGTATTACATCCGTCTGCCATATCCAGGGACATATATGTATTTTTGGTGATCTCCACTGCTAAGGCAGAATATGTTGCTGCTTCTGCATCTTGCTCACAGGTGGTGTGGATGCAACATCAATTGTAGGATTACAGTTTGACTATCTCACTATGCAGCGTCGATATATCGGTTATCGGTGGTAGGGCAAAATATCGTTTTGAAATATCGGTGTTATCTCGGCCAGCGATATTATCGGCGATAAACTCCGATATATTGCAAAACGTGTATCGGTTTTCTCGCCGATATCTCGCCTTGGCCAGTTTTTCACACTTAAAAAAAAAACGAGCTTAAATGCCGCACGCGGGCCTGGTTTTTCGGAGCTGCATTCGTGTCTGCAGGACGTGCGGGCACGCACGAGTTCAAGCAAATTCTAGCTCAGAAAATCATTTTTTGCACCCCCTGCGCGCGGGTAGTACTTGTGGTAAAACATGTCATAAAGCTACAATGGAGTAGTAAAGGCTTTACCTCACTTTGTCCCCACACCAATGTGGGACAAAGTATTTACCCCACTTTTTGAGACTTTCATTCCCATACCTAGATTTCTACCACCTCTTGATGAACATTTCTTTATTTTGCTATTAATATTATATAGGTTCTAGAATTCTAGTATATATATAGGCTCTAGATATGAATAATATATATATATATATATATATATATATGCATGATATTATAAATTACCGATATCTCACCGCGATAAACGATATCTCAAATATCGGTCCTTGACCGATAACCGATATTTTTCCGCATTAACTGCATAGCTATCTCAACACTACTATTTACTGTGATAATGATGCTGCAATTCAAATTGTCAAAAACCCTGTCTTTCACTCCAAAACCAAGCACATTGATATTAAAGTCCATTTTATAAGAGACTGCTTTGATAGAGGTCTTATTAAACTGGAGCAAATCGACACAAATGCAAACGCTGCCGATTTGTTTACAAAACCTATCATCAGCTCAAAGTTCAAGGTGCTTGTGGATTTTCTGAAAATGATCCAATATACCGACTGAGCATGTTTTTTGGTTTTCATAGGTAAATTTGTTCATAAAGTTTTCTATTCTTAGGTAGTTTTATTTATGCACAAATTTAGGGGGAGAAAATTTGAAAATATCAAAAACATTGAAAATTTTGAAAAATACAAAAAGAGACATTGCATGACATGGGAAATGAAATGAATTTTCACTTTGTGGAATAAGGCTGATTCATGTAAGACCAGTATCGAAATAGTTTGACTCTAGAATGATATGTTGGTAGGCTTTATCCTTAAGGCTGGAAACTTTGGCTGCTTCTGTACAGAACCTAAAATTAGTCTATGACCTCAGGAAAGAACGTCACTTTGAATTAGCTCACTTCTATTTAAATGCTTGTGTGATGTCTCGATACACACAATTTTGGTCTAGTTCTGAAATTATTTTTCTAACAAAGTTGTGTATCTCCTCTGTTTTGCGTGAGCAAAGACCTGGAGGTGCTAGGCAGCATTAGCTTCTGTTTTGCGTGAGCAAAGACCTAGCTGTACGTCTGTCGCTTTATATATCAATTTACACCCGAAAGAGGCCCTCTAGTGCCCAAAAGAAACCCAAAAACCTATATCAAACTGAGAAAACTCATTTGATCTGTACATTATATCAACATCTCTGCTTATGATCTATTATGTTCTCTTCTCAATCAAGTCCCAGTCAAGGTTTTAGAAATCTAGGACAGACTTGTGAAAATATGTGGTAAGGAAACTGCTTGCATGATAGAGTGTGCTGATTATAGTTCCAGGATTTGATTAGTATTTGTTTGGGTGTTCATATTTTAAAATATCAAAACATGATAAAATTAGTTACAGACAGTCACATGGAACAGGTCTAGGGAAATGAGTTTAGGTGGACAAACATATTGGCAATCATTCGGATCACTCGGTAGTAGATCAATGTTGATAAGTGAAGTCTAGCTCGAAACACCGTGATTTGATCCCTGAGCAATAACTATATTTCCTATTTTTTAATTTTTGTAAATAATAGTTAGATATTATTTATTTTTGTTTTATAGGTTTTAGTCTCGTAAAACGTGCTCGGGAGGGTAAGGATTATTTAAATAATAAAATGATTTTTGGGTGAACTTGAAAATTAATTGAAAAAGGTAAGTCGAAATCAAGGAAAAGGACTGAGATCTGATTGCGACTCGAAATGATGGTTGTCACACCCCAACCGATGGCGAAAACATCGGAATGAGACGAAAATGAGACTGTTTGTTACTCATAACACTAATTTGCGACAAGTATTTAAATAATGAATTTCATTTCATTGCTAAAGAGTCAATTACATCGATTGAAATCAAATACAACAACTTGAAACAAAAGAATTACATTACATTAAGTATACACAATTTAAAATGTGTTTCTAGGCATCCTCCTAAGTTCCATGCATCACTAATGTCATCATTAAATCTGCAACATGTTTTAAAAGCATAGTTCAATACAAACGTATTGGCAAGTACACTAGTTTTAGACACATGACATAAGTATAAAAAGCATTTCTCAAATCTAACATGGCAATTTGGTATACAAGGTTGAATTAGCATGCATAACTAAAAGTCAAACCCAAGTGTCCACAAGAATTATAAGTGTCCCTCGCCACAAAAGTGAACAAGACTGTTTATGTATAAGAATGTTGACTTAACAATACCTCGACGGGCGACGTGCTACTCCTATAGCGTTATATTTAGTAAGGTGGGTTAGTTAAGTTAATGACAAGTAGCATGTATGTATTCTAGCATAAAACCTAAGCATATCAAATATCATGTACGGCGGATTGAGTGAATAAATATGTTTGTGTGAATTGTGTATTTTGGTAACTTAAACATGTTACACCCAAAAGTGCGTTAAAGCGTAAAAGGGTCAAGTGTACTCACAAAATTTCTCTGTCTTCCGATTATCCATATCTTTAACGAGTTAATGAGAATGAGAGAATGAATGTGTTCGGTGATGGAGTTTATGGCTGTTTAGACTCGGAATTAGGAATTCAAAGTTGTAAAAGTATGTATATTCGAAAGTAATATCTAAGTTCTAAGAGTTTGTTTATGACACCATATCAAGTGGTTTCATGGGTCCCAAATTGCCCATTGGAATCATAATAAGTACTCTAGAATCTTTGATATGTTAGCTTAAGTTTATGATGATTAATCATCACTTGATTAACATCACAACTCAGCCATGTTTTTATATAATAATAGGTATATTTATAAGGTAATAATATATCCTAAACTATGACCAATCAAGTATCATCATGAAGCATCATGTATGTCAAGCATGGAGGTTAGAAACCTCATTATATGATTCACCACGACACGCACCATCATGAAGATGGTAGGAGGGTCATGAATAACAAGAATGTAAATCTAATTTAACAAGTTTTAAGAGTGTTCAAATGAAGGAGTGGAACTTAATTTGGAAAGCCAAGGCTTCCATTTGTTCACACTTCACAAGCCACAAGTTCATCATATGGAAGATGATGACTTATGCTTATTTTCATCATTTGATTATCAAGTTTAAACAGAAAATAAGTGAGTGTTTGAACTCATAACCTTGATGATAATCACCCTAATACAAACCCACAATCATAGACTTGATTGGGAGCTTGATGGGAACAAGATTCCATCAAGTTATCAACATAAAAATCAACATACAAAGAAATAAAAATGAGCAGAAAGTTTACAACACTTTGGGCCTAAAAAATGGTGAGGTTTCACCTTAGTTTGCCCAAGCAAACTTGTGAAAACCTTCCTAGAGGTTATCCAAGTGTTTTAGAAGAAAGAACAAAGAAGAAATAGAAGAAGATGTGAGTTTAAACTCACTTTTAATGGCTAAAAGTTTCTTATGTAAACTGCTAAACTCAGCTGAGTTTATGAGTGATTTTGAAGTGTTTTGAGAGTTGTTAAGTGGTAAAATGGTTGGGAAGGTGTTCATTATATAGGGAAGAGTTTAGGGTTTGAGTTGGTTGGGCAATGAATGAGTTTAGGTGGTAGTTAAACAATTAAAACACAACAAATCCCCCCCTTGAAACCTGCGATCGAAAGGGGCTGTTGAGAGCCATATTTTTTTTTCCCTTTTTAACATATAAGTTAGGTGGTGCACATATTATATTATGTTTGTTTAGTTAACTATATAACTAACTATTAAAACCTCATGTGAATAGGTGCTTAAAAAATAAAAACAAGGTTTTAATGTTGGTTGTTTGAGTCCGGCCGCAAAGGCTGTTGACAGCCTTTACCCTTTTTTTTCTTTTGTTTTTTGACAAATAAATTGTATATTGATTG